>JAOUQT010006742.1:0-12373 GCA_025769995.1 Xyliphius kryptos | reverse complement strand
AGTACCCAAGTTATGTGTCTCTGTCAGTGAGCGCACAGTACCCAAGTTATGTGTCTCTGTCAGTGAGCGCGCAGTACCCAAGTTATGTGTCCCTGTCTGTGAGCACGCGGTACCCGAGTTAGGTGTCCCTGTCGGTGAGCGCGCGGTGCTCGAGTTATGTGTCCCAGGCGGTGAGCGCGCGGTGCCAGAGTGCTCCAATAATCATACCACTGATTACATATTCCCTTAACTGCTTGTTGATTAACTGCCTGATTTCTTGTATTGCACTACTGCCATACAATTGGCTAATAATCAAATAAATAAAATATCACTTGGAAAGTGTAAGTGCAGGGTCTTGAACCATCAGGCTTCTGGTTTGTTGTCCAGTGTCGTTATGCCGGAACTACATCGCCTTTAGATATACAGAGTTTTCAAAAATCCTACTATGAATTCCTATTACAATGAAAAGATTAGGCATAGGTTTGTTAGTTGCTTAAGTTTAACTAGTCTACAGATCAAAAGGTTTATGGCTTGTGCAACGCACAAAGTGACTATTGGAAGGTCCATTTTCAAGTATCTTGGATCACGTGATGGACTTTTGTATTTCTTTATGGAAAAGAGCAGCAGCTAAATGTTTTAATTGTTAGTTGTGTCAGTCACTTTAAAATTTTACAACTTATTTTTTGTTTCTTGTATAAATATGGGCATTTACAATCATACCAGAGTCAGTTCATGCTGCATATGTCTTGGTGTATGTGGATGTTTAGCAAGCCTTAGTGTCGCATTTGTATTCTAGCCATCATCTTCAGGTAGATAAAAAGATGGCAGTGTGTTTAAATTCAAATTGAACAACCTCTGTCTCCTTTTCTCCCTTCATCTCTGCCCACCTTTTTTTTCTCTCTCTCTCCTTCTTGCACGCTCTTTTCATTCATCCATTATAGTCCACATATCTAAACGTGTCCTGAATAAGAAACAAGGCAACTGATTGAGTCGCAATTTCGTTATACTGCTCTCATGCAAGCGCTTCTGTTTCATCATGCCTCTTTTCAAGCTGTCTTTTTTCCTCTTTCTCTCTTTTATACACACACACACACACACACACACACAATCTTGCTCTTTTTTATGTCCATAAGCCTCTTTCATTTCCTCCTCCACTCAGTTCGTTTGCCTTTGATTCTCTCATTTCATCTGTCTTTCATTGCTGCCTCCCCACCATTTTTTTGCAAGTCATTCTTTTTGCTGAGCGGCATCAACCTCTGTGTTTTTGTGACTCCTTTTGCCTTTTTTTGCTTCCACTACTTTAATCCTTTCCTCAATTTTTTCTTTGCACTGATAAAAATTCCTCGCCCGCAGCAAAACAATCCACTGATGTCCCTGCTCATAAATACACAGCTGTAATCAAACTGCAAAAAACAAAGGATCTCATTCAGCATTACCTTCCACTGTGCATGAAACTGTCCTCTTTTTGAGTCACACAACCACTCATGATACAAAATATACTGTCCCTTCTGCAATTTAAGACACAGATGAAAAAAATACACTTTATATCCAAATAATCTAAAGCTTGGGTGATTGCAGAGACATCCATTTTAAAATTGTGCACAGAAAAATCCCATAAGCCTAGGCGTATGCCTTAAACTTTATGTGCAGGATGTGAACATGCAGTAAGTCAATGATAGTGTGGTGGAATCTGCTCTATTAAAGAGTATTAAAGTGCTTTATAATCTGATATATTAAAGTGGTTTGGCGATTTTTTGCAAGATACATTTAAAAATATCTATGAGAATAGTTGGTGGAAATTATAGTTCATAAAATATTTGCGTTCATAAACACAGTATCAGCCCTTTTTTTGCAGGCTTAAGACTGGCTGAGGTTGTTCACAGACAGAGCACATTGCATTTTCTCACACTTATATGTGGAAGATAAATGTATCATGTTCAATTACATTATGTTACATTTGGTTGTTCGGTAGATGCTTTTATCCAAAGCGACTTACAAGTATCCCAACTTAATAGTTTTGGGTCAGAACATGAAGGTTAAGGTCCTCAGTGGACCTGATATTTGAACTCACAACCTTAAGATTGCTAGCTCAACATTCTAACCACTGAGCTACGACACCCTTTAATCTTTTAGAATGTTTTTGAGTAGCTGGAAAAAATGCTCAGGGAAAAATTTGATTAAACAGCTGCTAATAGATTATTATCACAATTTGCTACAAAACATACCACTGTTAAATCCAGGTAATACAGATTTGGTTTGCTTTTTTATGGCTTCAGGGACATTTTATCATGGGATCATGTGCATTTGACCAAATGTTAAAGCTGCTTTAGTGTTTTTTGTTTTCTACTTTTAATTCAATGATGGGTGAAGACCACTGATCTTTGGGGCAATCAGAGACTGATACAGGTAGTGACAAAATCTAAACACAAGTTGTAAGCTGGATACCGCAGAGACACATAATACAGCAGTAATTAATAACGTGACTCAGCTATCCATTGGTAATTAGATCAAAGTAGGTGCAGTCGAAAAAGGACTTGAGACATTGTGTTAAGCAACAATTTACTGTGATATCACAAAGAACTAAAACATAAAAAAAAATAAAAATAATAAAAATGATTAGAAAATTCCAGCGACTGTCCCAACATTCATAATATTAAAAGTGAGAAAAAAAGAATTTTTTTTTCAAATTATTAGTTTACTTACTAACATGCTTTTAACATGTGGATGAAACCCACACAAACAATGGGAGAACCATTGATCAGCCGACAGGTGTTTTTATTCTGCTTTGTTCCACCACTAGCTCTAGGAAACAAACACCTAAGGTAAATAATAAAGTGAAGAATGATTACGGATTAAGGCCGGCAACTGAGAATAAGTGACATCGAGTGATGAATTTACAAACTGCAACCAACTTTAAATTGCTACCGCTGATCAATATGACATCCAAAAATGCAATTACTGTAGAAAAATGGCAGCAAAACATGCAGCTCTTGTGAAAACCCAAGACAAGGTCAGCCCCTTCATGTCCCCCTCATGCGTGTGTGGGTTTTATCCTAGTTATTTCCACATTATAAAGACATGCTGATAGGTACAATGGAGTCTTAATTGCTTTAGACATTACAGGTGTACATGCCAATGCAGTCATAGTGCCGGTCCCACGGCCAAATAAATAGAAGACCTACAATTAGACACATCGGGGTGTAAAATGGGACGAATTTGTACTGTGGCAAATTCTAATAGGAATAGTTTACAAAAAAAGAAAAGGATATTCTTTCACACTAAATTTCCCTTTATACCTATGAATAACAAACTTAAATTCACAATTAATCGAACTAAACATATGTGAAACTGACTTTATTGTAAATTTGAAAACTGCCAATGTATTACTTTTGGTCCCTTGTGTAATTTCTTAACCCCAAGTTGCTTAGCTTGTCTGATATAATAAGCACAGTAAGCGTAAATTTGACCACATGCTGCATAAACATATTTTTGGAATTAAAATGTAATTTAGTGGAAATGTAGTGATACAGCAAAACCTAGATCTCACAAATAAAAGCAGTAAGGGTGTATTGCTGCCAAGAGACTGACTTGTTTGACTTCCTCTAAACTATTTAGCAAGAGTCTGGTGACAGGAGTCCTGTTTAGTTTTGACACTAAACATTGTACACAGTAAAATGTAAGATGAAATTAGGAAACAAACATAAAGAGACTGCTTATAGTCCCACCCAAACTGTTTTCAGAAGCTTCTGCAGTATGTATTAAAATATTTCCCTTTCTTCAAGCTCAGTCTGTGTTCTTTACTCTTCAATTACAATATCCCTCCATCTGCTAATTTGCAACACAAAAATTGGACCCAAATTGTCACACGTGACATTTTAGAAAGTATGAGTTAAAAGTTGACTTATTCATGCAAGTCCATGATGACCATTATGGTGTAACTAAGTTTATTTCTTCCTGTCCTCACTTATGCTACACCCAGAACCTGACTCTGCAAAAAGTCTTTATGGATGGAGTTTGAAAGCCTTTTTAGTATTTGCTGTTTTTCAGGCTGGATTCATTTAGACAGTGTCCCTAAGCAGTGCTTTTCCTTTACACTAACCTAGAATAGATTTAGAAAACAGTTTAATAAATTCCTACATTCAGAAAGCCTTGTGTTATTACTAACAAGAGACCCAGCGATGCTTAGAACATGCTGAGCAGAAGTTTTCCAAATGACAAGGTTGCTGTTATTCGGGAGCAGAGCAAAATGCAGGTAATAAATAAAGGGTTTGAGTGTTTACTATTTCAATATATAGTATTTGCCTTTTCATAGTTGACACATCCAGTTGTTAATACTATTATATAAAAAAAAAACATAAATTCCAGATCAGGGGGTGTATATAAAACACTACAGCCTTTAGTATTATTTTTGTGTTTCATACTAGAATACTGTTAACTTGCTTACAACATTTTTTGCAGCTCTTCCATCCATGGTAAATGGTGAGCATCATTAAGAATGTGGCTTTAGCATGCACAACAGCTTCCCCTTTGGGGAATGACTCGACTTTGGAGGCAAAGCTGGAAAGCATTGGTGAGTAAGGGAAGGCACCTGAAAGTTGTACTCATTCAAATTTAATCTTACCTACTACAGCTTTGAATTGCTAATGTGAGGAGCTTATACAGCAGGGCAACATCATTTAAATATCTTTAGAAATATAGCCAAAATAAAAGTTACACAAAAACAAGTAGCCAGACATTTGAAGTTTAGTTACCTTAAAAATGAGTCCAATTCATCTATTTTTTACCAATTCTTCTATTAACATACAATAAAAAAAGAAATATTTTTAAATACAAAGGAACTAGTGTGCACCATAGTGGCATGGTGCGAAGTGTGAATCTGGTCTGTGTATCAGAAAGAAATTTCTCTAAAATCATGGTTTTGGTAGAAGATTGAAATCATTTTTTGATATATTCTTTCACACTGAAATTTGCAGAGTCAGATTCTTAGCTTTGAGGTTGTTATGTAAAATTATTTAAAAGCTTAGGTGCAATATTTATAACTGCTATTAAGAAACACGTGTATAATCATTATTTTCTGTCTAGCAGATTGTTAGCTGTAAGAAAATTAGGATAAATAAGGCAATCTCACAGAAGCAACAAAGGCTAAAATGAATCCCTGCTGAATACAATTCAAATGTGGCAGCTCTACAACAGTCTTATTAGAAGACAAACAATTTGCTTAGAGTGGTAAAAATACATTTATCCTATTTAAAAAAAAAACAAACATATACAATGGGTACTGAATGTAATCAGATCCCTTTACATTGTTCACTCGTTGTTTAATTCCAGCCATTTGCTCAAAAAAGTTTATGGTCATAAGTATGTAGACCTTTTGCTAAGTATTGAGTAGAAGCACCCTTTTGAGCTAGAACAGCCATGATTCTTTTTGGGTATGAAGCACCTAGAACTTCAGACACTGTTTGTGGAATAAATTGCCATGTATAAACTGTCAGGGTTGACAATGAACAGCATTTTTCCACATTAATTTTGAATCCTGATTAATTAAATACTGTATAAAAAATATGGTTGGCCGGTTTCACATTGCTCACAGAAGTCTTAGCTAACATACTTCCTGGTTGGTAATTGTCATGATTAAAAAGAGATATGACTGATGCATTAAATTGTATGAGACATTAATCAAAGTCTCTGTAATGCCAAAGCATATATATATGTGTTACAGTTTTTTCAACAGTTTGGGAATGGCCCTTGCAAAAGGACTGCGTTTATTATTACAACGTGAGGTTTAGGATTGTGCATGAAAATTCTAAAATACACAATTAAGCACTGGCTTTACCTTCAAATCATTACATCAAAAATTTACTTTTCATTACACTCCAAAATGGAATGGATAGACTTCCAGAAATAAGTATATTATGATGGTGTTGTGTTTTCATACTTATGGCCATATGATGAAATACTTAATTAAACTATAGGCACAGTTTTGTAAGTAAGTAAGTGTGTAGTAAAAAATAGAGGGAATAAATAAATGAAACCTCACTACTTTATCTGAACAATATATTTGTCTTTACACAGTTGCAAGAAAAAGTATGTGAACCCTTAGGTATTACTTGGATTTCTGCATTAAATGTGTTCTGATCTTAATCCCGTGGTCGACCTGTAAAGATGACTGCAAGAGCACAGCGCAGAAAGGTCAATGAGGTGAGAAAAAATCCTAGAGAAACTCATCCCAAATGTAAAATATGGTGGAGGGGCATCATCATTTTGCGCTGCTTTGCTGCCTCAGGGACTGTACGGATTGCCGTTATAAAAGGAAAAATTAATTCCCAAGATTACCAAGGCATTTTGCAGGAAAACTTATGACCATCTGTCTGCCAACTGATGCTCAACAGAGGATGGATGATGCAACAAAACCACAACCCAAAACCTAGAAAAAAAAAATCAACAGCCAAATGGCTTCAACAGAAAAAATTACTGACCACAACTCAATTAAAATATTGTGGCATGACCTCAAGAGAGCAATTCACACCAAATATCCCAAGAATTTTGCTGAACTGGTTATTGCTGCCAAAGGAAGGTCAACCAGTAATTAAATCCAAAGGTTTCCATATTTTTTTCACCCTGCAATGTGAATGTTTACATTTTGTGTTCAATAAAACCATGCAAACATATGTTGTTTTGTTTGGTATTAGTTTAAACAGACTGTGTTTGTCTATTGTTGTGACGGATGAAGATCAGAACACATTTAATGACCAATTTATGCAGAAATCCAAATAATCACAAAGGGTCCACATACTTTTTCTGCAACTGTATATGATGACAAGTTAAAAATAGTTACTTGATGTTTTTTTTCCATTAAAACAGCAAAAAATACTCACTGTTAATTTTTTACATTTCATTCTCGATTATAGTTATAATAAAATTTTATAAAGGAGGCTAATATTCATTTCAAATTATACATGAACCTTACCTGAATTTTCATTGTGACTCTGACAGTCACCCTCTGGTTATGATTAGGAAAGGGCTCCCGCCGTTGGGATGTGAACTTGAAAAAGGATCAAAGTAGTTATTCCAGATAAACCCAGACCTGGAGTATTGGCTGTCACCATGAAGTCCCAGAGTGAAGAAAGGTCGTGTAGCAATCTGGAGCTGTGTTTCATTTTACCAGCAGCTTCATTTTCAGCTAACACGTCCTTTACTTTTAATACTGGTCACTTATACTTGTACCATGGTCAAAATGCATCTTCATTTTCGGCCCTCCATGAACAAATTTATCCTTTTATTTCTGGCATACTGAAGTTGTTCTGTATTATAATGTTTGCTTTTTCTTTTGCAAAGGAACAGCTTATTCAAGTCGCTGGAAATTGAATAAAATTCTCCTCTGTCCAGCAGTGATGGGCTCGCCTGAGAGAAGATGTTGAATCCTTCACGTTTCTTCTTCTGCTAACAAAGCAAATGAACATAATAATTAGCAACACTGTAACAGTAACTTTTCAAAAGCACGATAGACTTAAAAGATTGAGTCTAGTAAGACAGACTTGTATATGTTACTATTATAACATCTTGTATTAGAACAACAGATGTTGGGTCAGGAGAACCAAAGACATGGAAAAGGTTGTTAATGTACCTGCCAGAGGTTTAACTTGTTATCGGGGTGTAGGTTTTTAAAAAGAGTGTGGAGTTAGTACACAGCAATGCCAGGACTAGGACACTAGTCCGCTCGTTGTATGTTATTCAATTTGTTAATACATCCTATTCCTCTGAGTAAGAATCCTGTCTTCAATTCTTATTCTGTAACATTATAATCCTGTAATCAAAGGTTTGGACTAAGTTTGGGTTAAATACTGTTACTGAAAATAGCTTAGTGAGGAATAGCTGCTTCTGACAAACTGTGAAATGTTGGTTGTATTACTATATCACAACAATGCTACATAATGTTTAAAAACTTGGGGTTGTGCAGAAAGCCAGGAATTTGTGTTCTTATTTCTTTTAGTAACAAATGTATTTGTATTGTTGAAACAGGTAAAGAATTTTTGCTTTAATTACATTTATCTTCTTCTTTCAGAGTTTTACCCTTTATTATTTAGGGATCCCCACAGCAAGGAACTCACATATTAGGATTGAAGTGTTTTACACCTGATGCCCTTCCTGACACAACCCTCAACCTCCACGGGGCTTGGGACACACAGAATATGGGAACAATTTAGAGCAGCCGATTTACCATGAATCCATGTTTCTGGACTGTGAGAGAAAACCAGAGAACCCAGAGTAAAACCACGCAGACATGGGAAGAACATGAAAACTCACATCGAGATTCAAACAAGGATTCCCCGGTGCAAAGAGGCGAATGTGCTAACCACTAAGTCGCTGTGTCGCCCGCTTTCATTTATAATGAAAGTTATCAAAGTTTCTTATTAAAATAAAAAAAAGTTTGTGTTTTTTTTTAGTTTGAAAGCATAAAAAAAAAACAATAATTTAGTTAAACCACTTTAAAACCAATAAACTAGATGCTAAATTAACAAATGCCAGATTCAAATACACTCTCAGAGCAAACAAAGGCCATTCACTTTCTGAGAAACTAACTACTCATATTGCATATTTAGTGGTAAAAAAATACATTCAACTTTTTGTTAAAAACAAACTGGTGTTCTGTAAACATTCCTGTCGTATTTGCTTTTTCTTTCTTTCATAATATTATTTTCTTCCTGTCACATCTAAACAAAAAGCTCGAATACAAAAAGTACAAATGCTCGCCACACAAATTTCAGAGGAACAACATTATTCGTTTTTAATAAAAAGTAAAAAATAAGCACAATAACTCACTGGTATGTGAAGCAAACGTAAGCACACAATGAGCCGCAGTAGCTTTTTACTCTCCTAGAGTTAGTTTTTTCTTTTATTTATAATTCTCGCAGACAGGGAAGCTAGGGTGGACTGGGTGCCTCTAGCTTCTCAGCACAGTCAGTTCTAGTTTGCACAAGTGAAATAAATTGTATCTTTTCATGTCTGTCTCCAGTGCTTGAGCCTACAGTTTCACAGAACCTTTTACTGTAAAAAAAAATATAGTGTTTTTTTGTATTGTCTGCTGAGAAAAAGATTCATAAAGTGAAATGTATTTATTTTTCTAGAAAGACTTTTATAAAGATTTTTACAAAAACCTTTTTTTATTATTTAGGTGAGGTGTAAGATATTTTGTTTGTTTTTTAAGTTGTTTTCTTTAAAGTTTCTTTTCTTCATGTCTGTTTGCCTAATGCTGTAAAATGTGGTAAATTCTGTGAAATGTCTTTTTGGAGCCAATGCGTAGATCAGAGATCCTGATTACCAGACCTGATGCTTCTCAGCCCGCTTTATAAGCTGTGAGATCATACACCGCAGAGAGAGAGATCGACAACAGGACTGGTGGAGCTGGTGGACGCGGCAACAATTATTATATATAAGTAGTAGTGTGATCATGATGCGATTGTGTGCAGTGTTGGCAATAAAGCCGTGGTGCAGTCCTGTTTCTGGTCCTCATCCTTTTCCACCTTGTGACTAGTCTTCCTTAGTGCAAAATTCCTTAGTGCAATTTTTTTTTACTGGAAAATGTTAACCTAAAAAAAACATATGAATATTAAACAAATGCATGACTTAACTAACTAAAATTGTTCTATGCTGTACTCAGCATAGAACAATTTTAGCAAAACGGCATAGAAATTTTGATCTTTTTATTTTTTTTTATTTCTTATCTTTTAAAAAAATGGCAAGCGATTTTAGATGACTCCTGCACTTTGACAACATGGTCCACATGAAATCCTATCGACTAATGAATGGATTTGCTGATGGCTGAAATAAGAAAACTGCATCATCAGCAATGGTTGCAGCTGGGATAACAGATTCTTTCTGAAAAGTTATCTGTCACAGCTTCACAAGTTATCTATCTCAGGTCTATGTATTGATTCCATAGTAAATTACATGCATCAAATTTTATTTAATCTTTTTTTTTTTTTTAACTGGTAATGCCTACATTTGTCAGGAGTTCTGCTTCACTCCTGTCATAAACTCCTGTTAATTTTGTTAATTCATATTTGTGTTTAATATTTAACCATGCATTAGTTATTTCTCATTTAGTTTATGACTGGCAATTTTTGTTCATTGGTCACATGATTGTTTTTACTTAATCCAGCATCGATCTCCACCCACATATCGCCATACGTCACCTAAGGTTCTGTGTTTCTGGTTCCATTGTAATTTCCTATATGCACTTTGAATGAACTGGTTCACGTTACCGCTGCCTGGCTCCTTATGCCCTCAGAGCTGCACTTACCTGGTACGAGCCATTGAGGATAAGTATCTGGAAAAGCGTGCAATATGTTGCCACTGACAGCAAAGTGTAATATCCAGTTGAAAATTGCAGAGTGAGTGGCATGTAGTAAACCACTAAATTGTTGGCCATAAGCAGAACCAGAGGGCTGTAAATCACGCTCACTCCCCACTGTTTCAGTAGCTAAGTGACTTCTCCCATATGCAGTGCCATATGTAAGTGGGTATGGTGGACAAGGGCTTGCCCAGTGTCTCATCACAACCGACACAGCCACTCCATGACAAGGTCGGTAAGTGACCCCTTTTTTCTTTTTTGTATTCATGTTTTATGAAGGGTGAAAGGTGCTTTCTAAGGGAAATATCTGTTTACAATGGTGATAAATGTAGTATGCCAACTGAGGTATGTTATGGTTGCAGAGGTCATGTGACATCTGAGGTATAGTTTAATGCTATGCATGGTACATTGATAATTAAATACTCAAAGATAATATAGTGAAGCAAACTATAAGTAAATGAGCTTAGCTAAGGTCATGCCTTGCCTTTTACGATTTAATACAAACACTTAAACCGTAACTTATTAAGGATACAGCAATATTTGTTTTAAAACCAAGTACTAGTACTAACCAGCCCAAGCAAACTCATGTTAACCCACTACACTTTTCTCTCCATTGGCTCCCTGTTGCACCTCAAATTCAGTACAAGGTACTGACTCGGGCCTACAGGACAATCTAGTATGAGTTCTTATTAACGCCAATATTATTGTTACAGAGTTGCACCCACTTTCTGACTTTTGTATATATAATCACATAATCACAATATTGAGCACATCTAATATTGTTATCAGTATATTCCTACAAAGTATTACACCTTAAAAGTTGCTTATTTTAATAACAGGTACATATCAAATTTTTAAGTGCTTATGTTTATAGACATAATGTGTTGCAGCTGTAAACAAAGTCTGCTCTTGACTTTCCAAATCTATATTAAGCAGTCCTTAGGGAGTAAATAAGATTTACGGTTCTGGTTTTTCTGCGGGCATAAGAAGCCGAAGCAGCACAAGACAGTCTAATGCAAACTAATTGTTTTAAGTACAAATATACACAAATGTCAAACACACTTTATTCCCTTCTCATCCAGCAGTATCCCAGAAGATTCCTCACTACACAGGCCTTTAAAGTCCTTTGTCGGATTCCTCAGCAACTATAAACATTAAGTGCTTTCCTGTAACCATTTTCCTAGCCTTCTTTAAATCAAGAAAGCAGCCAACTAAATCCTCCCTAATTCAACTCTAATTGTATTATTTTACTTCATATTCTTACATGAAAACCAGACCCTTTCAGATTTAGCTAAAACCTGCTCATTTGGAATATGCCATAAATCTTTATGTCAGTACAGATGATGCACACTTTAGACAGAAACACATCTGAAAGTTTGTGTTTTGATCAGCTAAACTGCACTGAAATGTGGACTTAATGGCAGGAAGAAATTAGATTTAAGGCAAAAGCATACAAAACAATAACCACACTGTCAGCAGTCAAAAAATTAATCTCAACTGACAAGAATACTTTTGCCAGGGAAGAACTGGTGTTATGGGTGAAAAAACTGCACCATAAAATGGCACCAAAATTTTACAAATCAAGTATATATATTTATATACTAAAAATACAAATCTGAGAAAAAATAACAGACCGATTTAACTCTTTATATACTACCTCTCAAAAGTTTAGGATCACTTGCAAATTTACCTATTTTTGAAAGAAAAACACAATGTCATGGAATTAACAAACAATATTGTCCATTTAATAATTAATTTAGTTAATAGTTAAGTTTATCAGATGATTTTTATAGAATAAAAATATATTTGTATTAAGCTTATTTTTGCATATAGTCGTATTATCAGCAATTCTCAGTTCTCTGCCGAAATCTCCTGGTATGGCTGCCAATCCAAGTTAAAAATGTTATTGGGCAAATTGGTTGCTCAGTTGTGATGCACAGCTTTAAAATGTTAAAAGCATAAAAGGTGTCACGTGCGCGAGGCGCACCTGCCTGTGTTTGTGTTCTGTTTCAGTTAGTTAACTTGTTTCTTGTCATTTAGTTA
>JAOUQT010006741.1:0-22995 GCA_025769995.1 Xyliphius kryptos | reverse complement strand
ATAAGCTGCACTACCTGAGCAACTTCTGTGGGTTGTAGACACCGCCTCATGCTACCTCTATGGTGAGAGAACTGACCGAATGAAAAAGTGACCAAAACATCAGCCAGAAAGTATGAGAACAAGGAAAAAATGTCTGTGGTCATTACCTGAATTTGATTCACAATCAGTGTTGCTTCCTAACTGGACAGGTTGATTTCATTAAAGTGTGGTTGACTTGGAGTTACATTGTGTTGTTATGTTGTTCCCTATATTTTTTAGCAGTGTATTTTGGGTAAATAGCTATGTCCTTTGCTGGTTTGCTGGATTGTTAATCTTAATTACATCTGATCGGCTTCAAATGACATACAATTTTCACCAGGAATGGGAGAGTGAGTATTTACCACAGTTAAGGACAAAATTATTTGTCTATAAAATAATTTAACTCTCCACAATGCATCCCATGTTTGAGGACACCTATCCACTTATGTTTAACATTACTGTAAGAAAAACATAAGTAAACAGTTATGTTTAATGTTATTAGAGGCTATGGGAAAATGCATATCTTTATTATTTTGAGAAGCATATGGCTGGTATTTATGCTGGTAGATTTTTTCAGATTCCAAAAGGTGATACAAGAAAAGCTTGTTGACCACTGATTTAGAGACAATTGTAATCTTCCAAAACTTGGATTAGATTTTTTAATCCTGAGACATGCAATTATTAACTGCAACAATTACCTATGTGAGACCATTTTACATTATAGTAAAATGTACAATAATACAAGTACACAGTCTGAATAGCAAACAGCTTTATAGGCTACATTTCCATGGTTACTGTCCACTGCAAGTCCTGTTACAGAGCCCATTTGAAATGCAAATGGCATTTAGAAAAAAAACAGACTATCAATATTTGCTGTTGTGTTGTCAACTGTGCCTGCAATAAATAAGGCCTCTTGGTCTTCCAATAACACAGACCCATTTCTGCTGATTTTACGGTTTGTAATGTTGGTTGTGATAAAATGTTGTCACAACAGTAATCATTTTGCCATTTGTACTTTATTAAGGCAAAGTTAATACTGTGATGCCTTTTAAAGACATTACTTCTTGACTGGTTTTAAATATATTTTTTAAACAGCTTAATATGGCCATAAAAAAATAATGGCTAAAGCTGGTTACAATAACTTATTAACCATTATAGCAATTTTTAAGTATCATTTGTACTTTAACACAAGGAAATGAAAATCAGTGCTATTATAATATACTCTTGCAATTACATTTCCTTTTCTAATAATTTTAATGTAGCCCAATAGCAATAAATGAATGATGGTAATAATAAGTTCTGCCATTTCAGGACAAATCGGCTCCTTATTAGTGAAATCCTTAAACTGCCAATGTAATGATTTAACTGCAAAAATGAATTTGCTTAGATATCAAGCACCGTGAAGTCTATATGAATATACACGTTTATAACTTATGCTAATTATGATCAGTCAATTACTATCAGTTAGGAAATGCAGAAGGAATTCATTTTAAAAAGGTATTTTAAGCAGAGCATTTTCCATCCTTAAGCCTCTTGGAGTTTGAATGTTTTAAACACTGCAAAAATTACTGCATGAAAAATTTATTACATTTAAATTATGATCTTTTAAATAATTTATTTTAACAGTTGTTTTTGACAAATGTTTGGCCCATGTTTAATAAGTCTGTTAAATTAGCATAATGCTTGTTGAAAAAGGCTTATAGGACATACTTAGTAAATCAAACAGCAAAGCATTTCACAGGAACATGTAACTACACCACCATCTCTATGGAAACCTCACTCATTGGCATGGAAACAGCCCAGCGATAATGAGATCCCAATTCAGTGTAATGCAAGTCCAAATCCATTCCAGCATGCATGAAGACAAAATACTGTGAAATATATACCATATACCTACAGATATAGTGCTGGCTACTATTGGTATATATCAACAAACAGGAAGAAAGAAGAGATGATATCACAAAATTGTTTGGTCACAAAACATTTTTTTTTTGCATCATGTGTTTACTAACAAATGCTACAAAATGGGAGGAAGCCAAACAAAGACAGACTGAAACTGCTAGCATGTGTCCATGTGCCAACTACATGTGTTATCAGCGTCATCCTAGAAAGTTAACACTGCAAAGCTTAAACAAGGAAATGAACCCAAGTCAAAATAAATATGTTAGTATGAAACGGTTTCGGTAAGCATCAATGTTACAAAGTTAATACAGTGATGAGGGAGAATGTGCCATGATTTGCAAGCTGTTACATAATTAAAAGGGAACACTTAAGGTGTGATGTGGCACTTATTACACAAACCTGCACCCATATTAGAGTCAGGTCTTGCAGAAGTAAAGCTGAAAGGTGAGCATTCAGCTTAGCTTGGTGAACTGCAATCTTAAAATGAAACTTCTGTATTTGACATCTACCCTTTTAATTTAACTTCTTACTACATTCTCCTTTTTTGGATTAGTTAATTAAACTAACAACTTATTTCTTTAATGTGAGTGTGTTAGCAGAGTTTGAATTCTTATACAAACCGGATAAAAAAAAAAAGGTGGGACACCAAACAAATTGTGGATAAAAACTAAATGCAATGATGAGGAGATGTCAATATTTTATTCGAAATAAAACGTGACAGATCAAATCTGAGTAAATGTAACATTTTAAAGGAGAAATATGTTGATTAAAAATTTCACAGTGTCAACAAATCCCCCCAAAAAGTTGGAACAAGTAGCAATAAGTGGCTGGAAAAGGAAAATTGAGCATGTAACGAACAGCTAGAAGACCAATTACTAAACACTAATTGGGTCAACTGACAACATGATTGGGTATAAAAAGAGTTTCTCAGAGTGTCAGTGTCTCTCTGAAGCCAAGATGGTAAGAGTATTACCAATTCCACCATTGTTGCGCAGAAAGATATACCAATACAATACCATAATAGTGTTACCAAGCGTAAAAAAGCAAAGACTTAAGTTATCATCATCAACTATGCATAACATTATCAAAAGATTCAGAGAATCTGGAACAATCGCTGTGCGTAAAGGGTCAAGGCCGTAAAACTCTACTGGATGCTTGTGATCTCTGGGCCCTTAAAGGTCACTGTACCTCAAACAAGAATGCCACTGTCAAGGAAATAAGAGAATGGGCCCTGGAATACTTCCAGAAAGCATTTTCAGTGAACACACCATGCCACCCGCCGTTTCCAGCTGAAACTCAACAGTGCAGAGAGTAAGCCATTTCTATGCAAGCTCCACATGCTTAGACGTTTTCACTGGACCAGGGGTCTTTTAAAATGGAGTGTGGCAAAATGAAAGACTGTTCTGAGGTCAGACGAGTCATGATTTGAAGTTCTTTATGGAACACTGGGACGCCATGTCATCAGGACCAGAGAGGACAAGGCTAACCCAAGTTGTAATCAACGCTCCGTTCTGAAGCCTGCATCACTGATGGTATGGGGTTGCAAAAGTGCTTGTGGCATGGGCAGCTTGCATGTCTGGAACGGCAGCATTACTGCAGTGAACTATGTTCAGGTTTAAGAACAACATATGCTCCCATCTAGATCTAGATCTTTTTCAGGAAAGACCCTGCATTTTTCAACAAGATAATACCAGACCACATTCTGCTGCGATCACAACATCATGGCTGCGTAGGAGAAGGATCCGGGTACTAAACTAGCCAGCCTGCAGTCCAGAACATTTAGTGCATCATAAAGAGGAAGGTGCGACAAAGAAGGCCCAAGACGATTAAAGAGTTAAAGGCCCGTATTAGACACGAATGGGAGAGCATTCGTATTCCTAAACTTGAGAAACTGGTCTCATCTGTTTAGTGTTGTAAGAAGAAAAGGGTATGCTACACAGTGGTAAAAAAACTTTTATGGGATTTGTTGACGCCATGAAAATTTGAAACTACATATTTTTCCCCTAAAATGATACATTCTCTCAGTTTAAACTTTTGATCTGTGATTTGTGTTCTATTCTGAATAAAATATTAGATGTTGACACCTCCACATCATTGCATTCAGTTTTTATTCACAAATTGTTTAGTGTCCCAACTTTTTTTGGAATCCGGTTTGAAAAATGGGTAGTTCCGGTTCTTAAACCTGGTTGAGCAACTTTTCTAGTCTTGACATTATTCACAATAACCCACACCTCTGACCGCTTCCCCCTCTGTATAAATGCACAATATAAAATATATTGTTTTTTTCAAAGTTTTTCACAAAGTGCATTCTGTAATTTGGCCACTAGATATTTGACTGCTAAAGACACCTTTTACTTGCAGTCAGGGTTCATTTAAAAAACAGACTGGATTATGTCGCGGAACAAGAGTTTATTTGCGATTTTGCTTTCAGTCTATGCATTTATGAATCAAACCTTGTTTTTCTTATTATAGTGTGTTGGTAACCATTTTATAAAAGCAATCAGGCACTCAAGGTAGTGCATTATTGTGAATGAACCACGAGAAGAGGTGCTCGATTAGTGCCCATTGTTACCTTAATAACCTTCAGAAACTCTCACCCTTCTGAATTGGACAACGAGCACCTTTTGAAATAAATTACGCACTAAAAAAGCATGTATTTTAGAGAAATAATTTTAGTTTTACGTTTTTAATACAAATATCTTATTCATTTAAACTGCGTAGTGCAGTTAAAAAATCTGACCATATTATTTTTCCGGCTTTCACTAAAATAACGTAAACACACAGATCCTAAATACAACCTCAGGCACGTATACATATACAATTGCCACAGTTCCCTTTATTTTCTTAAACTTTGCTTTGAATTTTTTATATAGGACACCTCATCCATAAATTATGTAACGGTATATATAAAGGCACTATTCTTGCAGTATTGAGTAAGTGACAACTAATAACAAACATGTAACATGTATTAATAGACCTGAAATAATATGCTAAGATAAGTAAAATCAAGTAAACCAAACTTATGGCACTGTCTTACTTCTGTGTTTACAAAGCATGCCGGGATGTTTGCGCTTTACGTGTTCATTGACGGCAGTTGTATGGTGTTGTGAGAGAGCACCGCCTTGAGGTGTTTTAAATGAATTACTCCCATACATTAAATGCACTTGCGTTTTGGATTAATCCATGCTTTCAGTCGGCACAGCCATTTTTGCGACACGTCAACACAAGTTATGCAACTCAACATATTTTAAAAAATGTCTATTTACATAACTTGCATCAACGGATCGCGTTGCCCCAGCTCTAGCTACCACTATTCCTCATGACGGCTAAGGTGTTGCCAGGGATTTTGAACTGTTTTCCCCATAGTTAAAATGTCTCAACACTCAACATCTCAAACATAATTTTTTCCTATTAGAATATATAAGTTCATGAGATCTGCATTCTGTTTTTATATACACAATCAACATTTTTTGGAATGGGGTTGTACAAGGGACCTTTACATTAATTTTTTTCACAGAAAGAAAATACCTACTAATACAGTTGTAGTGTAAATCAAACGCAAAATTTGCAAATATCTGGACTATTTAATTCGTGCTTAAGTTATGTAAGCACGAATACTTAAACTGTATATCAAATTTAAATGTCTAATCTTATTTCAGCTGTGTTACAGTCATGCTGAAAAAAATCTGTTCTAAAATAATACTAAAATATTTAGCTGTATTTGGCAACAGAATTTGAGTTTGAATGCAGCAGGTATTGATTGGTAAACATAAAAAAATCTTCCACTGGAAATTGTCTATGTTGGTCTGCTGCATTCTTAGATGAGACGAAGAGTAAGGAATATTGGTCGAAATAAAAATATTTTTGAAGATCCTTACATTTACTGAGGTAAACGTGCAAATGCCTGTGTTTTGAGATCCTTTCGACAATGAACGACATTTCTAACAAGGACATGCAGATAGACTCCTAGGTGTGCTCCTTCCTGCCCTTTAGCCCTGGATGGGAAAAGTGTCATTTCTGCTAGAGCTCTGTTTTTTTCCTCATTTATCAATATGTAAAAATAAGAATGACCCTCTTGGTCCTTAATCCCCCCCAAATGTGTTTTGATATCTGACAGGCATTCATTTAAAACTGTCCCCCCATTTCATCACAGCGTTTACTGCCTGGCCAAACCTTAAATGCACAGTTTTTTAATTTATTTATGCAATTGATAAATTAAGCTTAGAGGTGTAGTGATTGTGTTAACAAAATATATGTTGAACATACTACTGTGTGTGTGTGTGTGTGTGTTTTTTGTATTTTAAAAATAATTTCGGTAAAAGGTGCTGCTAACATTATAAAACTGCCAGCAGCATAAAAAAAGGTGCACTATAAATTAGTTGTGAAATTTCTAGCTTTTAAAATAATACTATACTTAAAATTATTAATGTTTCTAGTGAAAGCAATGACTGGAAAGTAAGTCCTAAGATGATGCAAAGTGTAAGAATTTTCTATTTTAAGTGTGGTCAAGAACCCATTTTTTTGCAAACTAAGAGTCAGATGACAACATGTTAAGGCTTAAAAATCATTTTCGAAATGCACATGTTAATTAAGTGCAGCTAATCTTTAAAGAATTCACTTAGCCATGCAAATCATTTAAGGGCATCATTTTTTTTTATACAAGCACATACATATATAAATGGAGAAAAAAGATTGTCACGAACAGGTCCTCGATAAGCCGAGTGAGTAGGAGCCCACTCTGTTGAGTGAGTGGTGGATTGATCTCTGAGACTGCACCACCGTCGGTGGGCCACTGTGTAGGCGAAAACATTACATAACTCCACTCACTAGCCTACATGATGCTAGCACAAAGGCAAGGGAGCAAGGTGTGTAAAGTACACACACACACACACACACACACACACACACACACACACACACACACACACACACACACACACACACACACACACAATGTACTTCAAGTTTAGGCATTTTTAAACCTGCTGCCAAGCTTAATCAAAAATAACATTCTGTTTTCTGAAAGCTGTGCCTGACAGACATGATTATGTGTTTTCCAGGAACAAAATATTACCCTAATTACATTAATTTAAGTTGTTAAGCATAGGTGATCAAATCCTGGCCACTTGTTTCTAGACATAATATTACGACATACCTCTTAACAACCTCTTTACTTGTCTCTTTTAATCCTATTGCTCTAAGTGTATATAATAAAGCACCAAACCATGCAGTCTGCTTTTACCAACATGAAATAATGCATCATACTAAACAGATCACTGGATTTATGAGTATATTAATATTACTAACAATCTATTCGAAAAGAAGACCTTCTCAGACTGTGATCATGTAAATGTAATCGTAGTTTTAGAAAAAACAAAAAGAAAATGTCTGCAGGGGGACCTTCTACATGTCATTAGCTTCCAATTATGTCATTTACATAGGAGACACATCATTAATCATCATAAAAATAATTTAACAAGCAAATGTTATCATCTTTCTATTGCCCTCTCTAATGCAACTGCTTTCCTTTTGAATATTATTCGAGGAACCTAGACTTTCTTGATCAAACAATTCATCCAATTGAGCTGTGCTTGGTAGAAAAGCCAAAACCTTTGAGCTAAACCTTCTATTTTGCCAATTAGCAAAAGAATGAGGAAAAGCTTGGCACTAATAGCTGCTGAGTCACATTGTGTATGTCACGCCTTCTGTTCGAGCCCCAGGACCGCTACAAGACCCAGGAAAGGAGTGAAAACTCACTGATCTGATCTCGATATGCTACTGCATGGAGGCAACTGTGCATGTTGTAGTGCAAGCCTTAGCGGTATTAAATGACACGTTTTAATCATCATGTGCACAGTAGGCAGTTACAAAATTGAATTATATTAAAAAAAAATGTTGATACTCACAAACTGACTATTAAATATACAGCCAGTTTCAAGTGAAGTTTAGCAATCAATTTTATTGCTTCTTCTTTAAAAAATATATATATATAAAAAACATTTTATATACAGCTGCGTAAACTACTAAACTAAATTTAAGTTTAAAATGCTGAAGAAAATAATAAAAATACTTTTATTAACGAGAAACAGCACAAGCCACTTAAATTTCCAGAGGATCAATAAAGTATTCGGATTCAGGGCACTAAATCAATGGGTTAAATAAATAACTGTATAAATAAAACCTTTTTTTTAATATCAATTATTAAAACTTATTTATCCATATTTATTTTGACTTAAATCAGGTCAGAGTTTACAGTGTCTTCAGAATAGAGTTGAATATTAAATGCATGCAGTTATCTTATAGTTCCAGCTTGTTGTTATTCCCTGCTGCTGTTACTTCTTGGAAAGTATCAATATATCGGTCTACCCTTATTGATGATCATTTGGAAACCTTCTTAAAAATTAGCATTAGCTACTAGTTTCCAGACTACCCCCCACCTGGCTGAGAGCATTCAGTGCAAATCACAGAATAATAGTGTTTTTTTTCCACTGGATTGCCCTTGAATTGCTAATCATGTCAACATGATGTATGAAAATATTTAAGTATTAAAGATTTTTTTTTAAAAAAAAGATGAATCCTGGTTGATCACAATGACCTGTCCACTGGAAAAATTTGATCTTGGGCCAGAAAAGTGTGAATACACCAGGGCTACTAAATGACAGGTTTTGATTGTTAGAGAACCCAGAATCCTGTTACTCAGCGATCAGTGTTCACTGTGCTTTTACTAAACAATAACAAGTGAAGATTGTTAAACATACAAATTAAGAAGGAAAAAAGAAAAAAAAGATAGCTGGATAGATGACTAGATAAAAAAAAAAACTACTTGTGATTGATGATCATGTACAGTGAGAAAAGTCAGTATTTGAACACTCTGTGACTTTGCAAGTTCTCCCACTTAGAAGTCATGGAGCAGTCTGAAATTTTCAATTAAGGTGCATGTCCACAGTTAGAGACATAACCTAAAAGAAAAAAAATCAAGAAATCACAATGTATGATTTTTTAAAGTAATTTATTACTGCTGCAAATAAGTATTTAAACACCATGTTAATGTTATCCATGTTCATTTTTGGTACAGTAGCTTTTGTTTGAAATTAAATCAAACGTTTACTGTAGTTTTTCCCCAGATTTGCACACAGTGCAGCAGGGATTTTTCCTTTTTTTTCACACAGATCTTCTCCAGATCAGACATGTTTCTGGGCTGTCGCAGAAAAACATGTATTTTAAGCTCTCCTCAGCTAATTTCTATTGGGTTTAGGTCTGAAGACTGGCTAGGCCACTCCAGAACCATGATATGCTTCTTACAGAGCCACTCCTTGGTTTTCCTGGCTGTGTGCTTTGTGTCACTGTCATATTGAAATACCCAGCCATGACCCATCTTCAATGCTTTGGAAAAAAAAGGGAAAAAAATTGGTCTCCAAAATGTCACAATACATGGTCCCGGTCATCCTCTCCTTAATACAGTGCCATCGTCCTGCCCCCTCTGTAGAAAAACAAATCAATGCATGATGCTTCCAACACCCATGCTTCACAGTTGGGATGGTGTTCTTGGATGGTGTACTCATCATTCTCCAACCACGGCGAGTGGAATTAAGGACAAAAAAAAAAAAATCATACATTGTGATTTTCAGATTTTTTTTTTGTTTCTCTCACAGTGGACAAGCACCTAAGATGAAAATTTCAGACCTCTAGATGATTTCCAAGTGGTAGAACTTGTGTTCAAATACTAATTTTCCTCACTGTATGTGTGTACCACGCACAAGCTATCTGTCATCTTCCCACTCACAAACAATGCTTAATGCTTTGGGCTACTGCATGTGGGAATGTTACATTGTTATGTGCTTTTCAGAGCAGTGAACATGCAGATCCAGTGTAAATGTGTGTGTAACAGCACATGATGGGGATTTAAGTGGGAGTGATAATTGGCTCTATTCCAAATTTCTGATGAGCATGTGTGTGTACTGATGAAGTTCACTCTCACCCCTGATCTTCCTGGAGTAAAAAAATTGTCAAGCCAGCATGACTGCGAGCAAATACAGCAACAGACCCAAATGTAACACAAACAATGTGCTGCATAATCTGTACTCATCCCTCACAAGGTTTAAACACAGTTTAAACATGGTGCCAACATTGAGAAGCAACTCACCAGTGCACATGGCTTTCTACAGCAAACCTACAACATAATACATAATTCTGTTGCAGTGGTTGCACAAATACAGTATATCCTGTTCAATGCATGTGATTCAATTTAAAACTAAATATAGTGTCACTTGGGTTTTATAAGATACCAGCTTAGAGAATATATTGCAGGCTGTTTGTTATACAAAACCAAACAAGAGTGATCAAATCTCAGCTATCTTTATATTTATATTTTAAAGTTGAGTCTGTGAAGTATGCTTAGGGGATTGGTCCAGGAGGCCAAAACTCACTCTTGAATATCTGGGCAATATTATGGTCATTGTCCACTTGATGATCCTTGAAAGAGCTTGCTTGGCAGTAAGTGTAAAGGGATTTCAGAACATGTTGAAGAAAATAGGAATAGCCTCTGGGCACTGGGGATTCCCGGTTCAAATCCGAATCTTGGTAAAGCTTCAATGTTCTCCCCGTGTCTGCATGGGTTTCCTCCGGGTTCTTCCGTTTTATCCCACAGTCCAAAAACATGGATTCAAGGTAAATTGACTGCTCTAAATGGCCCCTTATAGTCTGTGTGTCTGTGCGTGCGTGCGTGTGTTCAGCGATGGGTTGGTGCACTGTCCTGGTGCGTTCGTCCAGCGCCTAAAACGTTCTCCCCTTGGATGGGCATGGGAAACGTCACTACGACCCTAGTAGAGGATTAAGTGGAAGATAATGAATAAATGAATGAATGTAGAAAGGATGATTTGGCATGTAGTTACACACAGCCATTTGACATCTTTTCATTGTGATAGTGGGTGTCAACAGCAGTGTAGAATTTCAAAGATTTTTGTAACTTTTTTTGGTCTGGGGCCGTCTCGCTGTGCTGCAACAGCTGAATTACTGGAATTACATGTGGTCAATTTGCAGATGTTTTTACCCAAAGCAACTTACAAGTATCATAAATTGATAATTGCAATCATGAAGCAATTAAGGTTCGTGCCTTGGCCAACGACCCACAGTGTGGATCACTTCAGTAATCTCAGAATTTCAACCCCCAACCTTCAGATTGATAGCCGCACGTCCTAACCACCAATGAGCTACCATGCCCACTTTAATGCCCCTGTTTAAAAATTGGCACTCACTAAGTTCTCCACCAAAAAAAACCACATTAAACAATTACGCCCAAGCGGCCCAATTAGCAAACCAAAAACCTGCACTCCATTCCCTACTCACTCTGTCCCCCTGTGTAATTTTAGTGGAGAGGTATTATTAGTACAATTATGGATGATTGCAGCCAAGAAAACTCAAGCTACGTTATTAATGAATTAGTATTAATCATAAAGCAGTTGTTGGTGAAAACCTGGAGGGATCATGTTATGCATGAAGGTAATGAGGGTTAATAGGAATAAAGCAAAATATATTTGCATTAATGAGAAGGAAGATGGCATGGGGTTAATGTAAGGAACATGTTTACTTAAACCCAAGTATTTAAACTCATCAAGTAATTGAGAATGTGGTAAAGGGCTAAAGAAGAGAGTGAAGCAGAATGATGTGAATGGCATAGAATTGCATGAGTGATCTGCGATAGATAAACACACTATATTTCCATATGTATTAAATCTAGCTTCACACGCATAAAAATATTTAATTCTTAAAAGTGGCATCCCATATTTAATTCATAGAGTTAACCCTGTAATCAGATTGGGAACTTTCTAAGAAGGATTTCCACAAGGTTTAGGAGCATGTTTATGGAAATTTTATCTATTTCGCCTGCTGTGCTTAAACAAAGAGTAATTTTCCTTCATAATGAATGTCTCCATGCAGTGAACCACATATACATACACACACACACACACACACATACACACACACACACACACACACACACACACACACACACACACACACACACACACACACAAACGCGTTAAATAAGCACACATGCCCGGAGTGGTGGACAGCCTGGTATATGGCGCTTGGGGACCGATTGGGGTAAGGTGACTTGCCTAGGGCTGTACCTAACGATTGTTCAATTAATCAAATCCTAAATAAATAAATAGAAATAGTTGACAACTACTATTTTAATGTGTGTTAGGAATTTTAAAAGAATTCATCAAACCAATAAAAAAGGTGCAACATTTCCTTTAATTGTCTTTTCTTAAACACAATATGTCAGAATCAGAACCATAATACTTTATTGATTCCCTAGGGGAAATTGTAGACATATACTGACAGGGGTTGGACAATAAAACTGAAACTCCTGGTTTCACAATAATTTATAAGTATGGTGTAGGGCTTCCTTTTACGGCCAATACAGCGTCAATTCGCCTTGGTACTGACATATACAAGTCCTGCACAGTGGTCAGAAAGATTTGAAGCCATTCTTCTTGTGACAGGATAGTGGCCAGGTCATTATGTGATGCTAGTGGAGGAAAACGTTTCCTGACTCGCTCCTCCAAAACACCCCAAAGTGGCTCAATATTATTTAGATCTGGTGACTGTGCAGGCCATGGGAGATGTTTACTTTCATGTTCATCAAAACAATATTTTGAACTCTGGTCTGTCACACATTATGTTGTGTGCATTGCAATATTTTGAGCAAAACTGTGCTCTTACCAATTTAACCTTCACACCCTGCACTTACTGGTGCAATGTGCAATTAATGAAGAATGGCCACAGGATGGTCCAATTCAGCCATGAAACCACCCACACTAAAATGACAGTAGTGTGTGTGTGGCATCCATGTGCCTGTATGACCTCCCTACAATGCCTGGTGAAAAAACAGTGCACATGACATGATGCCACAAACAGCGCGAACAAAAAATAAAAATCTATATACATTGGTCGAAAGTGATTATTAAAATTTACCAGGAGCAAAATTTAAACCAGATACGTGTGCAGTATTGAGTAGAAAATATAACTAATAGAAACCTTCCATGTGTAAACATTCCATGTGTTAATTCCATTCCATGTGTTAAAATGCTACCAAACTTATGGCACTGTCTTGCTTTCATATTTACAAAGCAAGCTTTAAGTGTTCATGGACAGCGGCCTACAGTGTTGTGATGGACCACTACCTTGAGGTGTTTAAGTGAATTACTCCCACACTTTAAATGCAGGCTGTCACTTGTGCTCCGGATAAATCCATGCTTTCAGTAGACGCAGCCATTTTTGCAACACGTTAATGTTAATTATCCAAATCGACAGTGCAGTCAGATAAATATCGTCCTCTTGGCTATTCCAGTGGACTGCCAGATGGAGTAAAATGATTTGTCATGCCAGGGATAAGTTGTCCAGTGGCATGGTGATGTTAAGTTCTAGATGCAGCTGCGTGGCCATAGGAAACCCACTCCATGAAGCCATCAACCCAACATGCTATGGCTAATACAATAAGATAAATACTGTTTCATGCTAAATGTCAAATGTAACATACAATTTAGCTATTTCACAGAAGATGGTATGGCAAAACTGTTTGGTAATGCATTTCAGTCATGTCAATGATTTTAGATGTTTAAGCTTGCTTCTATAAATATTTTATAGCATTTATCCAATTATCAATTTAACATAGATTCATGCAATCTTTCCATTAACATGGAAAACCATGCTGGTTTTAATTACGGCTCTCTAAATTTTGACTGGTATCTTATGTCCCACTGATGAACATACAGGCATGAAAATAAGTTTAAGCAATATCTTGGTATATCCTTGAAGCTGTAAAAAAAAAAAAAAAACCTACACACGACTGCATAAATGTGCCATTTTTGCCTTTTGCTCTATGTAAGGTGTGCAGGAGCAGCTGAGTTTTGCATCCATACATGATGTGAAAAAGGTGGGGAAGTTTGTTCTAATACAGCTGCTTTTTGTTTATTTATTTCCATAATTCAATTGAAAAAATAAACTTAGATTCAGATTAGAGATTCTGGACCCACAATTTAAAAAATCAAGTATGTATGTATTTGTAACACACTTATCATTAGGTGTTGGTAAACTCTGCTTTCTTAAATCGAAGGACACTACAACAGTCTACCAGAATGTTTTTGACGACTTCATGATTCCTTCTGCTGAGGATCTGTATGGATATGCAGATTTTATCTTCCAGCAGGACCTGGCCCCTGCCCATACCTTCAGTAGCACCAAAACCTGGTTTGATGCCCATGCTATCACAGTGCCTGGAAGTTATAGAAGCCCAGATTTTCCTAGATGCTTGCTATTAGCTGTTCTTTGTTGTTGGATCTAGTGCCCCTCATTTTCCTCTTGAAAATACCCCTTAGATTTTTAATTGGTTTTAGGTCCGGCGAGTTGGCTGGCCAGTGATGGCATGGGCAGCAGCCAGGTCCTGTTGGAAGATGAAATTTGCATCTCCATACTCATCCTCAACAGAAGGAATCATGAAGTCCTCTAAAACATTTTAGTTGACTGTTGTAGTGTCCTTGGATTTAAGAAAGCAGAGTTCACCAACAATTAATGATAAGTGTGTTACGCTCAGTTTAAAACATTCATTCCCTGCTGCTAAATTTGGGCTGATTTCTGCACACTATTCTATTTTTTTTAAATTCATGACATAAAAGCCCAAATTATGTAAAAAAATTATTAATACATACTTGATTTTTTGAATTGTGGGCCCTGAATCTATAATGTATGAAACTTTTTGAATGGAATTATGGAAATTAAACAACTTTTCCATGATATTAGATTTTTTTTAGAAAGGGTCTGTAATTAAATACATCACAATACTAAGCACTGAAACATGGCCTTAATAGTTACATTCATGAATTTCATTTTGTCATACAAATGAAGGTGTAAAATTAGACAGGCAGCTTCTCAGTCTACCTTTGTTATCATTTGTTAAATATTGTCATTTAAAGAATTTGATATGGTATTGTAATAAGATGCCACTGTTGCAATCAGTTAGTAAAACTCTTTTGGATACATTATGATGCACCGCAGTGGTATTAGATAGTGAAAGCTTTAAGGAACCCCAGCAATAAATGGGTTTATGACATGGGTTTCCATGGAAAAGTAACAGTGTAAGGCATAAATACATACCTAACATTATATTAAAACTTGAGGTGGGTTGGGGGCACCATAGCAAGTATGTGCTTTCACACTCTAGTCAACAGGATACTATTTAAAATCCATTTACAAATGTAATCAAATGTTACCAAAACGATCTTAGGAAAAAAAAACCCAATGAAGTAATAAGCACCATAATGGACTAGCTAGTGACTGCATTACACAGTGACTACTAAAATAATATGACCTATTGGATATATATTACAGACTGACTTCTAAATCAGGGGTCATCAACCTACTTCTTGGGTAATGATGAATGCAAGCTACCAGGCTACCAATTTCTGAATAAATCTTTAATTATATTTTATTAATAATAGTTAATTATATTCACACATGTAAAAACACTAATCGTGTTGATTTCTGTTGATTTCTCATAACTATCAAGGTAGGAAACTAATAAATATCAATGCCATATTCAGCTGACAGCTCCTCCTGTTCAAGCTCTAGAGCAGATGCTGTTCATGATTTTCATGACGGGAATAATCTCATGTCTAAAGCCAATCACTTTTGCACATTTTGCATAATGATGCAGTGGTAATGCATAAAGTTTGGTAACTGTATCTCTACAGTGTGCGATGAATCCTGTATGTAGGCGGATCGTAGCAGGAGCCCCGTCGGTAGTCACTGATACCAGTTTTACCAACACTAACTTTTTCTCGTCGAAAAGTTACTTTCACGTGTTATAAATGTCAACACCTCTGGTAGATGTCTTAAGGGGCAGCAATGTCAAAAGTTATGTGGAAAAATCATTAAACACCATTAAGATAAATATCAGCTGTGCTGTACTGGCTTTTGTAACCCCTGGGACGTCTGTGGCGTCATCACCACACAGAATGACGAGAGGTGTGTCACCTGAATTTTAGAGTTATGTTATTTTCTCATTTCCATCAGCTGGGACAGCTGGGAGAGTATTTAAGTGCATGAGTTGTCACATCAGGTGCGTTGGTACGTGTCTAGAACGCTCAGTGTGATCTGTCTCTAACTCTGCGTTGCATTGCTCTGTTTCGATTCTGTGCATGTGTCCCTCAGTAGCAACTCTAACTCTGCCTTCTTCCAGCCCTAGTTCTACGGCTACGCTCCACCTACGTTGGCGGCGTTTCGAGAAGCGAGGGCTTTGCCTTCTTTCTTTGTTTCCAGTTTTTGCCGCTTTTGTTTGCTCCTGCGTTTGAAAGACTTTGGTTTGGGAGCTGACTTCCTTTTTGCTTTTATGCTCACGAATGTGAAGTGGCTTATTTCCGTTGGAAGCATCTATTCATTAAAGGATTCCTTGTGAACTGAATATTCAGTTTTCCCGTGTTCTCCTTTGCATTAATAACAGCTTTGTTCATAGCTCTTCGGCCTATTCCGCTCATAGTATGCTGCCCGGTGAGTAGATAGCACAGTAGCTTACATTGCATGGTGGTGCTCTATTTTCAGAACAGACTTGTGGGCCACTCATGTGTCAAGAGTTAGATTACGTTGTGGAAAACCAGTTTAATTTAATTAATTAACATCCAGCATCAATAGAAGAGCAACATACAATAAAACAAATCTAGATGTAAAAAGTCATGCTTACTTTAAGTGGAATGTAATTAAATGGAATTTGTTTTGTAAACATTATTTTTTTAAATAGAAAGATCAAATAAATATAAGGATTTTTGTTCATAATGCTCTCAAAACCCAATACTGAGCTGTCTGCAAAGACAGCTATCTAAATCACTAAATGGGTGCATATGTGAAAAAAGCTGTTACATTTTTAAGAAATGTGTGCTTTTTTTTGTTACCATCACACCTACATGCTATGCAGCCTTACAAATTAAGAAACTAATTACTGTATACCAACCCCTCCCCCACGGTCCTTACACGGGGTTTAATTAGGAATTTCTTTATTGTAATTGATTCCTCAAATGAGGCATTAATTGTTGACTACATATTTAATACGAAATGGCACTAGACCCATTTAAATTAGCTTTTGACTCCATTCTTAATGCTATGGATATTATTCACAGTGTGGTTGGTGTAACAAATTGCTGTAAACATACCTTCTATAATTTTAGCACGGTGGTCTTAACATTGACAACTTGACCCATAACTCCACAAAGTGAAGTAACCTTAAATCACCAAATAACTTGTGATCAAGAAGTTGATAATGACATACTCCTTACATAAGTGCACCATTGTGTCTGCTACTGCTGTGACAGAACATCTACTAAACAAAAGTACACTTGAACACCATGACTTCATTTTTCATACAACGTTGGACATTGCAGCCGCATTACCACTAAAATGAGTCTGTGAGACAATGTTAAAACTTGCTCTTCAAAACATACTACTGGGACAAGATTGCATAAATGAAAAGAGACTAAATAGGTTCTAATCATGAATGCATGAAAGGGCAGTACAGCTGAGTATAAACATGCACTTACTGCAGCTAGGGCTAAATACTACACTGATTTAATACAAAACCACTACCAAACGAATGTTACTGAATCAGATTCACAGATTAACTAAATTTATGACCAATGATTTTATACATCCATCATCTTCTGCTTTTTCCTCTACTAGGTTCGCGGTGGGGTTCCCCATGCCCAGCCAGGGGAGAACATCTCGTGCGCTGGGCAGATACACCCAGGACAGGGCGCCAATCCATCGTTGGGCACACACTTACTTACACAAACACACACTATATGGGGCTATTTAGAGCATTTATTTTACCTGGAATCCATGTATTTGGACTGTGGGAGCAAATCGGAGAACCCAGAGAAAACCCACTCAGACACGGGGAGAACATGGAAACTCCACCCAGATCGGGATTTAAAACAAGAATCCCCAGCGCTGAGAGGCGAACGTGCTAACCACTAAGCCACCGTGCCACCCCTGATTTTATACATTTCTTTAATAATTTATTTGACACCATTAAAATAAACTATTTTAGAATGTCCTATAACGTAATCAACCAGCAATTGACAATCACTGAAAATATAACTACTAAAAGTAGATTACATGGTGCATGATTTTATCTTTTTCTAGATTTCTGATTTCATGTTATGTCACTAAAGCAGCTTTAAAAAAATGTTAATTTTTTTTTGGAGATTTAAGTCCAGAATGTTATTTTTACTGCAATTCAAAAGATAATAATTTTTTTTTTACAAAAATTAGCAGGAAACTACACTCATCAATTAAACTTTAATTTTATATTTATTCACTATTTGCACTTTGTTAAATCCCAACTATTATGACTCTGGTGGGTGATATATTTTTTAAAGCATAAATGCTTTTGATTGTTTATTGGAACAAAACTGGTAATAAACTGGTCTTTCACTATGTTTTAAAGTGAATGTTAATTGTTGAGATACATTGCTCATCAGGAATCAACTCGCTATGTATATTAATGGTATGTTAATTTAAAAGAATATATTGTATATTAAGCATTAATTTGTGCATTATTGGCTAATGATGTCATGGCTGGAGAAATGGCTCAGCCACTAACTTATATGTCTTAGACATACGCCTACTGGTATTATTCATTCCCAAAAAATAAAATTTGGGTGTTTACACCTGTGCAATTGAAACACAGCTGTATATTAAAGCAATAAGGTATGAGTGGGTGTGCATTCTTGTAAATAAACCATGGGAAATAGGTGTTATTAGGCACAACATTCAATAGCAGTACAGTTACACCTCTTTCCCGCGGTGTATTCAAAATAATGCACAGCCTTGAGTGTCTTTTTGCTTTTATTAAACGGTTACCTACACACTATAATACAAAAAAAGTTTGATTCATAAATTCATTGACTGAAAGCAAATTCGCTAATAAACTCACCTTCTGCGACATGATCCATGAACCCTGGCGCAAGTAAAAGATTTTCCTTTTTTTTAAACAATCAAATACTTCCATCTAGTGGTCAAATTACAGAACACAGTTTATGAAAAAGTTCGGGAGAACAATATATTTTATATTGCACATATATTTAAATGTGAAGTGTTCAGAGGTGTGGGTTATTGTGAATAATGCCATGGCTAGACAAGCGGCTCAGCCAATCAGATTTAAGGACCGAAACTACCCGTTTTAAAAACTATATTTACTATATTTATATCAGTAAACTTAAGTGCTATGTTAAAGCGATCAAAGCGTGATTAAGTAATTAAGTAGCAATAAGTCTAAGTGCTAAATTGTTTTGTCATGATGCATATATCTCTATTTTATCAGCAATAATGCTAGAATTGCAATTTTCCAGACTCATAACATCAAGAAACTTTAGTTCTAAGATACCAAAATGGTAAAACATGAATTTAAAATCATTAAGTTTGATTATATTATCCATATTATATAAAAATTAACACTGAGTTAGTGGTAACCACGTTCGCCTCTCTGCACTGGGGATTCCCGGTTCTAATCCCGATTTGGGTAGAGTTTCCATGTTTTCCCCGTGAATTTCTCAGAGTTCTCCGGTTTCCTACCATAGTCCAAAAACATGGATTTAAGGTGAATCGGCTGCTCTAAATCCTTCCCCATAGTCTGTGTGTCCCAAGCCCGGTAGAGGATGAGGGTTGTGTCAGGTAGGGCATCCGGCATGAAACACCTGGCCAAGTTGATATTTGAGTTTATTGCTGCGGTGACCCCTAATCGTGACCTAAATAATAAAAGATAAAATGCCAAAAGAAAAAGAAACCAACAAATGACCACTGGTTGCAAGGGGCAGGCTTTTTTAAATCCCTAGAATTACGGGTGTCTTCTCCTAGAACACTTTTCAACTTTAGAATAGCCTTCCTGTCACGGTCAAGTGACTTAAAAAAACTATTTTATTCACACTAATGGTTAATAACTGTTTCAACCCTGTGTCCTGATCCCAACCAAGTTGGGATATTTCTAAGTCGCTTTGGATAAAAGCGTCTGCTAAATAACCAAATGTAAATGTAAAATGTAAAAATAAATCCCTGTAAATAAAGGTGCAGTGCTCAAGTTAAACTTCGTTAAGCTGTGATGTGGAACGGTCGGTGCTGTTGTTTAATCACTTTATCCAGCCCACTATTAGTAGAGTATGGCACAGTATTGCTGACAGTTCTGTGAAGCACGCCTGACAGGGCACTTTGTAGTTTCTGCTCTTTTTAATTATGCCGCTTTACTCAGTGGTGCCAAAGTCTAATGCACAGTGTTTAATTTCATCTGCTAGTTAACTACAATGGCTCAACTCCTCTAAATACTTTTTAGTTTGCTTTTGAGATGACAACACCTTCTCATCATATACCAGGGTGCTATATTCATGGCCTTTGTACAATTTCATTAAAGTGACTTTGATGACTAAACTAAATTAAGTTAACTAATGCCAAGACCTTTAAAACAAGGTTTAAAACTTTTAAGATTTAATGTCTTACTAAGATTACAGGTCTTTTTATTTAAAAATTATTTTTTTTTTTTAGAACATACGTAATGCTAAAAATGAAATGATTGGTACATGAAATTCACAGCTTGGTATACCAAGGTATGGACTTAAAGTTTCGATACAAATTCACATTTTATTAAATGCTTAAAACCTCTACAGCATATCAAACAGCATGGATCACTTCTCGTGGCTTCACTGTTTTGTGATTTTTTATTTTTTTTTAAATATATCTAATTCTGTATAAGAGTTTTTGCTATATTGTAGCATTTTGCACTATATCTGTTGCTAAATTTTCATAGGTGTATGTGTTTAATAGCATATAAAGTGTTTACATGAGTGTAGGAAGGGTTAAAACATATAAATAATAAAATAATTATAACACTGCTACATCACGGAATGTCTCACGGACTACTATACATGCTCATGGCTTTAGTAATGAATTTGTCTGATTTCCCATCTAGGGTGCTAAATATGCATTAGCATCTTCGAAATGTTTCCGAAAACATACCTCACAAATGCTGCACAGTGCTGACAAACTATCAGAGTTCGATCTACCCCCGCTACTCCAGGGCTGCTACGATTCACATGAACCCAAACTTCTCCCCTATGGTTGATTTATATGAAGCAGTGAATGTAATTTATGTGTACGGTTTCCATGCTCTGAGTCTAAACTAACTAACACTCAGCATGGCATGTTTAGCAGTGTGGACAGATAAGGTACAACTCGCAACTTGTGTTTTTTTGGACTTTTCGCACATTCTGTACAGTTTTATTCCCGTGCGATCAGATACAATGTGATCAAAGAGTGCTGAAAGCAACTGACCTGTGACTGGTGCCTCAATGTCTAGCAGGTTTTTCTCTGAGCGCAGGATGTTGGCTCCTTCACCGATGAGACGCAAGGCTACGCTCTCCTCCACACGGCCCTCTTTAGTCAGGTGGGCTTTTAAGACATCTACTTTGGGCTTGCCTTCACTGTCAAACACTTCCTTCACAGTGAGCCTGTGACTAGGTGGGAATGGAACAGCTAAGAAAAGAGAGAGAAAAGAAAACTTAATACAACTGTCCGAAGTGTGTGAAATAAAATATTAGGATGAAGGTAAAGCTGTCTTACTGAAATGTCATGTGTAGGAAATCCAGAGAGCTAATACCCACAATAATATCTTAATGTAATAAAGCAATAAGACATTAGAGGGTATGCTTTATTGTTAATAAATCACAGAAAAGGTGTCGTTAGGCAAGATGAGAGATTTATTCACAATAATACACAATCTTGAGTTCCTTATTTCTTTCATAAACCAGTTACAATTAATAACACTATAATAAAATAAAAAGATTTGATACATAAATGCATTTATTAAAAGCCAAATAGTTAATAAACATCCACGTCGTGATCTCGTTTTTAAAGTGAACGTTGATCACTAGGTAACACGTTTCTGGTTAGTCTAAAAATTAAACACTGCCATATTTCAGAACATAGTTTATAAAAAAAAAAAGCATAGAGAAAATAATTGGTATTGTTATGTAAGCATATACAGATGCCTTGTCAAGTCCACTGCATATCTAGGTATTGTATATCACACATTGATACGAATGTAAAGCAATCAGAGGTGTGCATTACTGTCAATAATGTAACGGCTGGACAAACAACTCAAACAATTAGATTTATGCATTGAAACTATTTAAATAGATCTCACAGGAAAACTAACTCAACCTTAAAAACACCGTCTATCATACACATTATTGTGAAAAAAATCATGCAAATACACTAAAATAAAGTCATAAGGACTATGGAAAGCTGGCGTTCCAGAGAAAAACAGATGCCAAAATTAGCTTTACCAATGATGGAACTAACCAGACATCTGTCATTGTATGAGAGTGCATCAGTGCCCAGAGAATGGATGACTAGTATAATGTGTTAAGCAATCACAAGACAGCAACGTACCAAAATTTTAAATAAATATTTCAGAAGGACAATCGCAGGCCTCATTATGAACATGCTGCAACAGCATGGACCTATAAACATGACACCAATGCACCTAACTCGGCTGCCTGCACACCAGATTTCCCTTATAATAAAAAATGTATGAGCCATCATAATGGAAAAGTTAGACAATGGTTGTTACCACAGACTGCTTTTGAACTGAAAGGGACAGTGATATATGTGCAGTCGGTAAATCACAAGCTGTCATGTGTGCTGGCAGAAAAAACAAAACATTTACTGCAACACAACATAGATGTGTAAAAGTCACGAGGCAAGTGGCATTACCGTGGTACTGGTACCCTTATTCCAAATAAAATTTTAACCTTACAGAGGGTGTGTATTACTGTAAAAAATATAAAATAAATAAAAATAAAAAACGTTTTATTCCTAAATGCATGTATTTATTAAAAGCAATCGGTTAATAATCTGGTCTATTATGATGTAATATAGTCAGTTTTTTAAAGTAAACACTGATTGCAGATTAACAGGTTTCCGGTTTCTCTAATGTCATTATTTGTTTAAGAAAAATAAGTTGTAAAAAAGTAT
>JAOUQT010006720.1:0-12373 GCA_025769995.1 Xyliphius kryptos | reverse complement strand
TATATTTGTGTGTTTTTTTTTATTTTTTTTTCTCTTATGGTCTACATTCTATATTATACTTATTTTATTTATATATATTTTTTTTTTGCACATATGATGAAAATGATGATAAAGCCTTAAATCCGATATTCTGACCCTAAATTTTTTTCTATCTGTCGTTAGTTTCTTCTGGTTACCATGGCAACTTATTTTTTTATTTTATTTTTTTATATGCAGAAAGAGACGGTCACCATCACCAAGGCGTCACCGCTCGCCTTCACCCAGACGTCGAAGGACCCCGTCCCCGCCACCCAGGCGCAGGTACATTGTCTGGAAATCATCCTTATAGAACCGAATTGTCTTTATTTATTTTTAAAAATACATTTGGGTTAATGTTGTCCATCCTTTATTATTTCCAGGTCCCCCTCACCCCCTCCTCGTCGCTACTCCCCTCCCATCAAGCGGCGCTACAGCCCCTCTCCCCTCCCCACACGCAAGAGACGCTCGTCTCCCTCGCCCGCCCCCCCAAAGCGTAGCAGTCCATCCTCCTCTCCCCCCGTTCAGCGCTCCCGTCGCAGTCCTCCACCTTCGTCTGGGGGCCGTCAGGGCAGCCCACAGGCCAGATATGCCTCGGGGTCTCCTCAGCGACGGGGTCAGTCTCCGTCTCACAGCCGCCCTATCCGCAGAGTGTCCCGCACGCCGGAGCCACGCGGCGCTCAGAGGTACGGATGCCGTTTCCTCCTGGATGATGTGCTTGATAACGTTTTACTTTTTAATAAAAACATTCTCTATTCTCTCTTCAGAGGTTCGCAGAGCCCTCGGCCGGTGAAGAGAAGGGCTTCCAGATCTCGGTCCACCTCCCCTAATCGTTTCTCAGCAGCTCCCACAGCAGCGTCTGCGCCTCAGAAACGTCCGGCTCCAACCTCACCGTCCCCCTCGCCGTCTCCGGCTCGCTCGGCGAGTAGGTCTCCGGCTCCGCCTCCCGCTGCTCCTCCAGCAAAGAAAGCAAACAGTGCCTCACCAAGTCCCTCTCCCAACAAGGTGGGTTCCTCACAATAATCACCACAATTCAGACTCACAGGAAGTTATAGAGAAATGGCCTTAATTATCCGGTTCTTCTCAGAATGCACCACCAGAGGGCACCAAAGTCACATAATGGAAACACATGGTTTGTAGGTTGCAGAATTTGGAGACAAGCCCCTACATGGTTATCTTTTAAATAAATGTTTGAATCCAAACTTTTTTCAATAATGGAGTTATTTTAAAATGAATTTGCTTGTGTGTGATTTTCTGTCGTCTCCTATGTTTAAAACAATGTAAATACTTTAAATGGGCGTCACCTACAGCATCCCCAGCAGTAACATGCCACTTGCATGCTGTGTTCAATGGACAGGCTTATAAACCTCAGGGGTTCTGGGTCTGCAGATCTGATGTGTGTGTGTGTGTGTGTGTGTGTGTGTGTGTGTGTGTGTGTGTGTGTGTGTAGAACTCTGATGTAGAGGGAGGAAAGAAGAAGAAAAAGAAGAAGGAGAAGAAACACAAGAAGGAGAAAAAACACAAAAAGCACAAGAAACACAAGAAGGAGAAGGCCGACGCGGCCCCGGCAGAGGACGACGAGGAGGCCACCAGGATGGAGGGGGGGGAGCAGGAGTCAGATCAGAAAAAGGTGAAGTAGGAACTTCGGATTTGTACTCCTGTTCATTTTTTTGATGTGTATTAAACGGCAAGATCGGTAAAAAAAATAAAGCCACTGGATTCATAAACCTTTTGGACTCCTTGATTTTACAAGGAGTGGATTTGGCATGTTCACACAGCCGAAAAAGCTCCGTTACATGTTACATTAAGGCAGAAGATTTTATTTACGGAACTTCGGCATGTGAATGAAGCACGTTATACAGTCGTCATATGGTACTTGTATAAATCAAATCACATAAAGAAGCTGAATATACACTGCTCCAAAACATAAAGGGAACACTAAAAGAACACGTCCTAAATCTGAATGAATCAAATATTTGGGTGAAAATCTTTATTTAGTAGATGGTGGAACGCGTTGAGATCAAAAGAACATCAAAAGGATGATCTCATGGAGGTCTGGATTTGGAATCCTACTTCAAATCAAATGACCGGCTGATCCAACTTCAGTAGAAATTCCTCAAGACAAGTTCAAATGAGGCTCAGTAGTGTGTGTCCTCCACGTGCCTGTATGACCTTCTAAAAAATAAAAAGCGTATGGAACTAAGTGTGTCAAGATGTGTATTGGCTGGTAAACACAGTGAGTGCTACTAAGATGGAAAATATTCCAAAACATTTTTTAAGCGTAACCACTATTTTGTCAGTAAATTAAACAATATGCAATTTAGTTTCTTTCAGAAAAACCTCAAAATTTCTGCAACAACCCAGCAGTTGAGAAAAGCTCAGACTTGAAGACGTCAGGAAAAAGACAAAGGAACCACCCAAGATGGGAACAGTACAGACGGAACACTCGGTGCATAGAATGGCACAGATGTATCCTGCCCCAACAAGTCCAAGATGGTACCGATATACTCCCAACTATTTAATCTTCCTGAAGATAAAGAAGAGAAGATTACTTCTTCATGCTGGAGAAACGAAGCACTACAGCATAAGGAGGTTTCAACGCACAAAGGTGAACAGAGTAGCTGTAAAAAGGTATGTCAGGATTTTAAGCTTCAATGAAAAAAAAAAACCTCCAGCAGTACTGCTTTTTCACTCCAGAGCACCACACAATAACAACAATAAGTACCACTGTATGTCACCCAGGTCTTCCAAATTGTCCACCACACAATAATCCTGACCATAAGAGAACTAAATAAAGGGTACAACAACGTATGTAAAGAAACAGAAGGAACACCGTCTGTACTTCAAGATGACTTACTCACTGACTCACAGACACACTGGCTAACATTTTTATAAACTCCATCACTCACAAAAACAACTGCGTTTCGACCAAGTTCTCCTCCGTAGCGCAGCACAGGCATTTCGCTAGTGGCTAATAAAGTGGTCAGCAAATATACTGTATAATAAGATCCAAGATTTGTAATAATTCACAAACTTCATTTTGCCCCAAACTGATTACTTTAAATCTGATGGGATTTTTTAAGCACCCAGTAAAAATTCTTCTAGCACTACGAGGCATGGATACCAATATCTCAGCATTATCATTTGTTTTGTTCACAGGAGACAAAAAAGTATTTTCTAGGAAAGAGAACTCCCAAAAGGTGAAATTTAATCTCCACTATGAGTAGATAAGTGTTTTATCTAGAGTCATGTCCAGATTTACCCAACAATGGTCTCTGCTGGCCAGTTAAAGGTCTGCAGGATTCTTATTTCCTTGCCATTGTGATAATTTCCCTTTTTTATGAAATGGGGTATTAAAATGCTATAAAACAGCAGAACTTAATAGTTATACAGTTCCTCTGAAACCAGATATTTTTCACGTTTTTGTGGTGGCTGATTTCATTTTAATTAGTTTACCATTCAAATACTGATATACTCGACATTTTTAACTAATAAATACCAGAGTAAACTGCCTTCCCCCTTTTTTCAGTTGTATATCCAAATAAAAATATTGTAAAGGATTTATATAGAGAAAATCATATCTGATACTTATAGAGACAATTATCATCCACATTATCAAACAAAAGTGCACGCATCCAGTTTGAACAGTGATTGAGTAACAACAAGATTATTTTAAAAAAAAAAAAATCAAATCAATGCAGATATAACAAACATGTTTTATGCAAAAGCGGTTTTGTCCTCTACCTGCCTTCTCAAATGGAAAATTACTATATGCATATTTAGATTAAAGGTTGTGGGTTCTAATCCCACAGCCACCAAAGTTACCAATGTGGGTCTTTGAAAACACAGTAAAATAAACCAATAGCTTTTTTTTTATTTAAAGTTTGTATTTATTTGCTTTATTAATATAAGATGTTAAACAAACTATACAGTATATATCAGGGGTTTTCAACATTTTCTTATGGTTATACGTCATGACCTACTTTTATAGAATACAAACCAAACAAATTTATTTTTGAAAAATATCCTTTTAAACACATAACATATATTTAATACTCTGGGTTATATTTGCATTATACCATCTTGGTTACCATAGCAACGGAAATACTGTGTACTGTCTGATGTGTGCCTCTCTTTTTTTCTAATTAAAAACAAGTACAAAATCATTTATTATTCGTTATCTTCCACTTAGTTCTGTAGATGGGGTTCCCCGTGCCCATCCAAGGGAAAACGTTTCAGGCGCTGGGCTGGACAGGGTGCCCATCCATCACTGGGCACACACATTACACGGGACAATTTGGAGCATTTAATTTACCTTAAATCCATGTTTTTGGACCGTGGGAAAAAAACGGAGAACCCGGAGGACACCCACGCGGACACAGGGAGAACATGGAAACTCCCCCCAGATCGGGATCAAATGAGCATTAATTATTACTTATTTTAAATTAATTTATTTTTTCCAAGCTGTCTGCGACACGCCCGGAACATATCCGGGACCCCTTTTTGGGTCGCAACCCACCAGTTGAGAATCACTGGTCTATCTATATAAATAAAAATGTAAATGTTTGTTTAAAACCTCAAATCTCTGAAATTTTCTTATCGATTGCGTTGAAATTTTAACACAATGTTGCATATGAATAAACACGTGTTTTTATATACTTTATTTTCAGTGTGATTACTCATTTCATGTGTAAATAACATAAGTGTGTGTCATCTCTATTCCGCCTGCTCCATGGGTCCAGTGAGGGGAGGACGCAAGGAGCGTCTAGCTAGAGGAGAGGACGATGTGTGGTGCTTACAAAGTTATCTTACCAAATAAGTAAATTGCGTGTGACCGGGTACAGCTAGTAATATATATAGAATTAACATAAGAACATGGGGGAAAATCCTAGTTATTACAACATGTAAAAAATTCTGTTAAACCATAAAAGAATACTAAATGACTCAAAAACAAAGATTTTTGTGTTTCAGGCCTCCAGAATAAACTTTGTATTGACAACAAGCCCATTTTTTGCTAACTCCATATTAACATATATGTCATTTGAATGGCAGCTTAGAGGATCTGCTAAATGCTGTAAATGTAAATTTAGGTCACAAACCTTGGGCAGTGACCCTGCACTAAATTACCATGTGCAAAATTTGGCAGGTTCTTCCCAACAGTACGTTTCCTAAGAAAACTTTGGATCCCTTAAAACTTGTAAAAACATCAATTTTATAAACCTGAAAATTTATAAGGCCAGAAAAAGAAAATACAGACTTAGGGAAGAGGCTCATAATTTTCACTTTCTGAGCACCAAACTGCAAACAGAAAATTAAGAATGGAAACTAAAGTTTAAGGAAAACTACAGTAAAAAATATAGAGAGTATTGGCATTTTCCTAACTACAGTTACACAGATTCAAATGTAGGTACTTACACGCAAGCATTAAGGACAGAAAGGGACCCAGAAAAAGCCACGTCTGTGCACAGGCCAAATAAAACGAATCGAGTTTGACACCTCTAATGCATTTACACCAAGTATACAAGCATTTACTTTCCCCCAATAACTCCAGGTTTATAAATCAGCAGGGAACATCGGGCAGTCCAGCATAAACAGACCAGAGCTCCGACTATTAACAAAGAAGCACTGTAACATAGGTGCCGCTGGCAATCCCACAAACTCCTCCGCAGCCTTAAATATTCATCTAATATTGAAAATGCTTTTAAATCACTAGAAGCATACGTAATTAGGCAGGCACCTCCAATGTCTCGCTGTCCAACTAGATAAACAACGACACATGGAATTCATTTTAGGTAATAATATGATAGACAATGTCCATTCTTAATAAAAAAGACAAAATGTCTGGACACATTTCATGGAGTAAATAATACTTTGTATTATGGTCGTTTTTTAAAACTTGAACTGGTGCTACTGTGGAAACGGAAAATACCACAAAGTCTGAAGTTATTTTGGAAGGAAACCAAGAAAATACATTTTATAAAGTGGCGTTACCTGTCCCCAAGAAGAAAAAAAAAATACTGCATACCTTTTATACAGTTAAGAAAGACCAGACTCTGTCAGTGATGGTATGAATAGGATGCGGATCCGCCAGGCCCAGAGACAGGGGGAGTAAATAGAAAGCCAAGGTTATTGGTGCATGAATCATATTAACTACCGTGCCAAACAGATTTAAGAGCTATGTTTTATATTTCCTTTGCTCTCTTCTCCAATTTCCTTTCGCACCAAATGAACTCCATGGTGCATGAAGATTGCTGTAAATGAACAATCTTAAGTAGTAATTAATTTATACCCAGAATTATGTTTCTACTGTTACTATTTCAACTGGTGGGGAGAAACTGTGCAAGACAGCAATACCTGTTTACACAGCTCACCTGTTTCCAGACACCAAGAGGAAATTCATACCACAGTCACTAAAGAAACATCACTTTTATTTGCCAACTTAAACCAATAATTACAGTTTAACAAAATGATATTAAAATATGCGGACACTTAACAGTACTTTCACAGAAGCCATTTTAAAGTAATACAAATAAGCTGCAGCCTTCATGTTAGAAAGATAAAAACAGAAGAGGTCAGTCCATCATCAATAAACCACTGATTTCATTTTAAGCGGCGGAACTCCTTACGGTGAACTTACAGACCAAGAGCATAGTGGTAAAATTACTAAAGGCGCTCCTAAGCCAATCAGATCTGTGCAGATCCTGGAGCGTGGAGTGTGCATAGGCAAAGTACAATGTGAGAAGCATGATGTCTTAACATCTCGTTGGCGGTTTGCATGTAGAACTACGCCGTGAGGTTGTCCGCCCCACCCCTACTCTGTGTCAATTAGTGCCTATTGTTAAGCTAATAACTTACAGTAACTCTCCCCCCACCCCAAATCAGACCGAGACCTTCCAAAATGCAACCTTTTATTTAATTATGCCATGTTTTTACAATAAAGTAGAAAATGATCATTTCTATACATAACACTTATGATGCAATACCATGGAACTGTCTTGTCTAATTCCTAAAAACAGGAAAAAGGTCAAATATAATTTCATCTCATTATCTTGAACTAATAATTCCATACAGGGGTTGCAGGGCACTGGGCAAATTGACCCAGAACAGCGCTATCTATCGCTGGACACACAGATACTATATAAAGGCAATATAGAGCAGCCGATTCACCTTAAATCCATGTTTTAGACTGTGGGAATAGACCTGAGAACCCAGAGAAAACCCATGTGTACATGGGGTGGTCAGAAGCGTGCATTATTGTCAATAATGTCCAGCCTGGTTTAGTCAATCTGATTTATGGACCCATTTTATAATTAAGACTAAACCAACGGGTCACCATTGGGTTTCATAAAATCATTACAATGTCAGCACTGTTTGCTTTTTATCTCTTTAGTGAAAACAGGAAACTGTCATCAAGCCTTCATAACTAGTTGCACAACTATTGTGATAGTGACAGCATTGCAGGGTGGCCTTCCAAAATCTGTGTATGCAGAACCATTTATCAAGGTTAAATTTTTTTTCTTTTTCTAGAAATTATCAGATATAATTTCAATGCACATTTTCTTCCATCGGAGAACATGCTAGGGCCGGTTCTGATTTCCTGATCCGACACTCTCTGGTGTCTCCACTAGGAGATGCTATCAGTCTCGGGTCTGCACGCAGCGTCCTTAGGACTGGGATTGTTTTTTTTTTTTTGTTTTTTTTTCAGAGACACCGCATCTCAAAACCCCAAGTCATCACTGAAGTCCTGTACAAGTCATTTACTCTCTTAACTGGATGTCATACATCATGCATGTATTGCAGGGATGGCCAACCCGTGGCTCTTTGTCTGGTTTCATGCAGCTCTTACGTTCTTATTAAAGTTTGTGTATGTGTTTTTTTTTTTTGTTTGTTTTTTTTAAATGTGCAGGTTTTCTTCACTTGAGTTCAATACGGAATTTTCATAAAATTCGCATGTGCAGAAGAAATGCCAAAAAACAAGCCAGATTTGAAGAGGATTGTTCAAGGCAAGAAAAGGCAGAAGTCCCACCAATCAACATTATAATAATTTACAATAGCCTTTTTTTATTATACTTTTTGTTTAGGGACGTGCATCAGGACAACTCACAGAGCATTCACAAAGCAATATCTTATTTACAGTGAGGGAGTTATGAGTGACATTTATGTTATAAATTCCTTCACGGTTTCTGTGAAAGCCAAAATATATTACAAGTGAAAAATCCGTAAAGGCCAATAAAATTATTTATATGGTTAATAATAACAAACACAAACTGTTTAACAAGACATTCATTGGAAGTAGAGTCATTCGCAAATGCAGCCAGTTAAACTGTTTCGATGGCTTTATTAGAAGACAGAACGGCAAAGTTTCCAGCACAGAGAAGCTGATGACATTTTCCATCCTGCATCCAGATTTTTCGTCTAGTTTTTAAGCGTTTGAGTCAACTACACATTACTTTAACATTTGATTATTTAGCAGATGCTTGCGTTATCCAAATTGACTTACAAGTATCTCAACTGTTTCAGGGGCAGAACACTTCATTCTTTGAGCAATGAGGGTTAAGAGACTTGTTCAAGAACTCATATTTTTACCTTCAGTGGACCAAAAACATACAGATACAAGAGCTTAATTTAAAAAGACAATCCATTGTAAATTGGTCCTGCTATTTTTTGCTACAACGGGTTCTCTTTTCTATTAAATCTAAAATGCCTGCTTTAAATTCCCCCTATGTAGTGTGTGTGAGTAAATGTGCCTAGCAACAGACTGGCGCTCTGTCCCGAGTGTATCTGCTGAGGGCCCAAAACATTCTTCCTTGGTCTGGGCATGAAGAACCCTCCCCGCAGTCCTAGTACAGGATCAAACAGAAGATAATGCATAAAAAATATTTACTGTAAAATGACTGGAAGACTCTTTTCAAATATTGTACTGAAGCAACTTGAAAGAGGATGATTTGCAAAAACATGACAGCACTCATATGATTTTCCTGTTCTGTTCAAAATCACATTTCAGCTTGAAGTAATTACGCATGCGTTAGCTTGGTTTATTGTTTCTTTCCAAGTGACGAACCTGTGATGTGACAATACGTTCTTCCAGTAAACCACAGAGCGGTATATTTATCTAGCATTTAAAGATCATCCGCTGTCAAATGCTGAATTAATAAGTTAAAAAATCTGTTAAAGAAGAAGCACTGCCCAAAATATGAGAACTTCAGCGTGTGCCTACAAGAACAAAGTGACAAGAACTGGACATAATTTATTGTGAACTGAAAAAGTCGTAACACAACAGTTAATTACGAATGCCAGCATAAATAGCTCCATTAAATAACTTGTTAACTGAACAATTATTAATCATGAAAATGATAAAATAGTGCAACATGAAACTGTAAGAACAGGAAACATATGTTATAACATAAATACTATTTTACATTCAGTTACATTCTGGATTTTGGATGAACTTCTATCCCACTCTCTGTTGCTAGGTCGTCGACACCTTAAAAATTATATTTTGAGCAAATATTATATGATAAGCTGAGAACATTAAAAAGCATAAATTGAGAACGAACATGAAATTTGAAATCAAACACAAAATTATTAGCACTTTTGGTAAACGGTTAAATGAGTGTTCAGATTTAAGAACTCTCTCTCCCTCACACATTCTATCAAGATGAGAAAAAGCAAGTAAATCTTGCATTAGCAATATTTTGAGAAATGGCATTGGTATTTGGTACTGAATCCTATTACATACTGCCCTCTTGTGGTGCATTCTGAAATCAACGAAATACATGTAACATCTACTCACAGTTTACTCCTTAGGTTCCTTGCAAGTAAACATTTTGCAGTACATGTCCTTTTCTTGATCTAAATAGTTCTTGTAAGATCTGAAAATGTACAAAAAAATGAAATGAAAGTGGTAAAGAGTCAACAACAGGAATTTAATCAGTATTTTAAATTGTTCATTACAAACAGACAGATAGATGGATAGATATTTTAAAAGTCCCAAAAGGAAATTCAGGGCATCCAGCAGTTATTCCATATGGCACAAAAATTGGTGCGTGTAAACAGTTAGTTCAGTCGTGCCAAAACGCATCAAGTTTGGTCAGCAGAGCAAATTGCAATAAAAAAAAAATCAGTATTATACACATTAAAGTTTGAAAAAAATGCTGCTTTAGTTCACTAAACATTTTGAAGGATTTGAAAAACAAACAACAAAAAAAAAAAGTTCTTGCATTGTGCCAAGTGTAAAGTTTGGTGAAGAAGAGATTACAATGTGAGGTTGTATTTCAGGATCTGGCCTCAACCACAATAAAAAGAATTCTTATTGCTTTAAAATAATAAGACATTATTGACAATTTCATGCTTCCAACTTTGTACAAACAGTTTGGCGATGGCCCAATCCTGTTCCAACATGACTGAGCACTTTCTAATGATCAGAATTTACTGATATGAAAAACAAGAGTTTAAATATGGTACCAAAATAATGCATTATTAATTTACAAGTAAATATATAATGTGGTTAGGCTAAACTTTTTTTTTTTTAAATAGAGAGAGAGAGAAAAAAAAAAAATAATAACTTACGTTGCGAGTTTTTTAAGGGAGTTATTAATGTCTGGGTCAAAAGGCTTTTTTGCTTGGGCCATTACGAGGTAATCCTTAGCTTTCTCATAATCTTGCAGTTCCAGGCAGGCCTAATAGAGATATACAGTGGTTTAGAAAACATTCAACCTTTATTTTTTTCCCCCTTTATTGCGATGTATATTTTATTTTTTATTTATATTTGAAGTTTTAATCAATCTACACTTATGTCTAGGAACGGTTAAAGAAAAGGTTAGTACATTTGTATAAATCAATCCTTAAGAGTTTTTTGCCATAAATAATTTTTTTTAAAGAATTTAAAACAAAACATGTTTGAAGCCATTAATGTTACATTGTAGAAAAAATAAGATAATGCATATGTAATGCATGTTTAAGTAATTCCGATTAATTTGTCAAAATAAGTTTTTTGTTTTGTTTAATAAACAATGTAAATTTTTTTTAGTACAGTATGAAAGCAAAAGACATGCGTGTGAACAATACACACAATATTAAAAAAATAAAGAGAACACTAAAAGAACGTCCTAGATTTCAGTTGAAAATCTTTATTTAGTAGATAGTGGAATGCGTTGAGAACAAAATAGATGTGTAGATTTCATTTTTTATTTATATTTGCAGTTTTAATGAATCTACATTCATGTCTTGGAACGGTTCAAGAAAAGGTCAGTAAATTAGTATTAATTCAATCCTTAGATTTTCTTGCGCTAAATTGTTTTTTTAAAGAATCTAAAACGAAACGTGTTTGAAGCAGTTAATGTTACATTGTAAAAAAAAACAAGATTCCTAATGCATGTTAGTTTCAGTAATTTCGATTCGAAGTAGATTTGTCAAAATAAGCTTTTTGTTTTGTTAAATAAGTAACAATTTTGTATAATTCCCAATTAGTACAGTCTAGAAGCAAAGGTCATGTGTGTGTCAGAAGAGGGGGGAAAATATTTATCTATTTACATAACACAAAACATTTGAAAAACTCTGTACCACAAAGGTCTAGTACTCACCAAAATCTGCTCTAAGGCAAAATCTTACTAATAAAAATGTGATCTAGTCTCATCCCTTCATCAATTTTATTGATATTGCTAAAAAAACATTCATGCTATACAACTGAAAGCCTACTGAGCTCATGGATTAAGAAAGCTACTGACCTGACCACAGCGGAACAGGGCTTTGGTGTTTTCAGGGCTGATTTGCAGAGCGCTTTGGCCGTACTGTAGGGCTTTGCGGGGTCTCTCCAGTCGGAGGTAGGTGAGGGAGAGGTTCAGCAGAAAGGGAAGCCTTGCCTCCTCCACACATATTTTCTCTTCTATTCCTAAGGACTGTCGGTTCTTCAGCAACAGTATTGCCTACAGTGATGATAAAAAAAAACGACAAAGGTGTATATTCCCCTTAATGTTAATGAATACCAGGTAAAAGTCCAGATAATGTAGCGAGGACTTAAAGTAAATATTTGGGAACCTTCATAACAAAGCAATGTTGCACAATTTTGTGACATTCTGTGATTTCTGTGTAAAGCCTGAAAAAATGAATGACCCCAAAATGCACCACTACATCAGATGAGCAAGTTTTGTTTCAATAGGTTATTTAGACTACATTTATTTATAGGTTGATATTATCGCTTTCATTTCAATCTTCTACTTTCAGGTAGCAGACCAACGGAAGGTGCATTACCACCACCTGCTGAGCTGAAGATATGTTTTAATCAGCTCATGCAGCTGGAGTTTAAATCGGAATCCTATTGAAATGTTAAAAGGAGGGGGATAAGTGGGAAATTTAAAAA
>JAOUQT010006706.1:0-12374 GCA_025769995.1 Xyliphius kryptos | reverse complement strand
TTGGTGGTGTAAGTGGACATGGATTAGGTGGGTGAGCTGTTAGGGGGTTGAGTGGACATGGATTGGGTGGGTGCGTGGGCTGTTTGGTGGTGTAAGTGGACATGGATTAGGTGGGTGAGCTGTTAGGGGGTTGAGTGGACATGGATTGGGTGGGTGCGTGGGCTGTTTGGTGGTGTAAGTGGACATGGATTAGGTGGGTGAGCTGTTAGGGGGTTGAGTGGACATGGATTGGGTGGGTGCGTGAACTGTTTGGTGGTGTAAGTGGACATGGATTGGGTGGGAGGGTGGTTTGTGTGAGTGGACAGGATTTGGGGCGGGTTGTGTCAATGGACATGGTTTGGGTTGGTGGTGGGCTGTGTCAGAGCACATGGTTTGGGTGGTTGGGTTGTGTCATTGGACATGGTTTGAGTGGAAATTGGGTTATGAGAGTGGCCATAATGTAGTGAGAAGTGTGTATGTATGTATGTATGTATGTATGTAACCACTTTATAAAAGCACATTGGAGGTTATTGTAGTTTTCAGAATGTTCACAGCTCTTTGAGAACAGAGCAGGAAAACTAAAAGCATATGATGTCTTGCCTTGTTCTCTTCAGTTGAAGCCTCTGGTATTGCCTGTAAACCTTGCATTGTTTTTACAAGTTTTGATGCTAACCCATCGAATCCTTTGAAGAATAGAAGAGTGGCATCGCTGATTCACTGCCGCTACTGCTTCACATTTAGGCCAGAATGTTAATATGGACACCACATGTGCCCCCAGTGACTCTGTTTCTCTCACGTTCTTCTCTTCTACCATTTCTGTCTTTTTTTATTTCTGTAAAGAAACTTATTAGACCTTTTTTGAAATGTTGTCAGTGAACTGCTTTAGGATTTATGCCTCATTTAGTCATCTTGTGGCCCTGTTTCTGTACCTTCACTGCACACAGTTGACTTATCACTCGTCATCTTCAGGTTAAACTTTGATGATGTTCATCTGCTCATGTTTTACTCACCTTCTCTATATAATTTCAAACAAAAATAGGAAACATATCACTGTATAAAAAATGCTAAATAAAAAAAAATAAAAGTATTAAAAATACTTTAAAAAGTATTTAAACTTGCACATACAGTTTCGTGTTTTTCATAATAATCATGTAACCTGAATTCTGTTAGAAAGTTAATCCTATATTAGTTTAATTTTAATGACTGAAGGTATGAAATAAAAAATCTCTAAGCTAATGCTGAGACGTTGCACTTTAATCCATCCATCTATTATCTACCACTTAATCTTCTAAAGTGGTGGGTTTACAATGCCCATTGAAGGTAGAACATTTCATGTCCTGGGCAGATACACCCAGGACAGCTGAGCAAACACTCACTCGCACAGACACACACACACACACACACACACACACACACACACACACACACACACACACACACCATATAATGGCAATTTAGAACAGCTAATTCATCTTGAATTTTTGTTTTTGGACTGTGGGAGGAAACTGGAGAACCCGGAGGAAACTTCTACAAGATTTTAGGATTCTGCCTTGGTGATAGCTGAAACACAATTTTTTTTTGTAAAAAGCTGAACATCAGTGTTTTTGGATAAACTTTATCTGGTAATGAGGTTTAAAGATAATTCTGCTGTAACATACCAATTTAAAACCTTCTAATAAATGTAAAAAAAATTTTTAAATGTACAGACAGACAGACTACTGTTTTCAGCAGTAATTGTAAAATAGTGAAACAAACTAGGACTGTTTACTGTAAAGTGATAGTGATCTTTTCTGCCTACTGTACTGATACACAGAAAGTCCTCCACATTTAACACATCTGTGCTGTGAAACACACACATACATACACACACACTAAGTGAAGTGAGCACATGTGCCTAGAACATTGGACAACTCGAGTGCTCGAGGAGCAATTGGGGTTAGGTTCCTTGCTCAAGGGCACTTCAGCCATTGTACTTGTTGGGAGAGGGAATCAAACCAGGGACAATTTAGGTCGCAATGCTGGTTCCTTAACCACAAGCCAAAGGAAATCTGTCAGAAGTGGGACTACAAATCAGTGGAGATTCATTTTGTTTCATGCAGCCGCTAAAAAAATAATATTTTAAATGTTTAAGTGACATTTTATTTAAACTTTTTGTGTCTAACGTTGTAGCAACAAAATACCATGTACAAGTTCATAGACTTAATGTGGGTGAAGTTTGGTTTAGAAGAACTTAAATTCAATGCTACATATAGGATGACTGACTGTATGTTTAGCTTAATCAATGACCCAATTGATTGCCTGATTGTGTGTGTATGTGTGTGTGTGCGCAGGTTGGTAATCAGACTGCCACAGTAATTGCTCTCTGTGCCATGAGAGATTTTAACCTGGCGCAGGAGACATGCTGGCTGGCTATTAGAGACGGTGGTGGGCTGGAGGTGCTCATCAACCTCCTGGATACGGATGAACTCAAATGTAAAGTAAGTGCTTTCACAAATGTCTTTATATATTTATATACATTGCACATAGTTATAGTACATATGTAATTACGGTTATACTGCATGTACAGTCTGCACCAAAAGTTCTGAGATCACTAATTTTAGAACTTCAGTATAGCATTTTATTCCTCAGGAGTAATAATTTTTTTACTTAAAATTATATAATCGGCATTACAATCCTTAAGTGTAAATAACTTTATTTGGCATGTTCTTTTTTTTGTTCTACTAAACACTTAAGACACAATGGCAGTGTTTGTGCCAAATCAGATGATTCAGCCTTTCTTGAGTGATTTACTGTTATCTTACTGAATGTTTGATACTTTCCTTAATTTGAATAAATAGTGATGAATGGGGTTTAGTGTACTGCATATGGTGGTCTTTTTTTATCCATAAATGCATGTCTTGTGTCTTTTGGACAGATTGGTTCTTTGAAGATTTTGAAAGAGATCAGTCACAGTTCTCAGATCAGACGAGCGATTGCTGATTTGGGTGGGTTACAGACCATGGTATCCATCCTGGAATCTACTGACAAAGAGCTCAAGTGCCTGGCTGCAGAAACCATTGCGAATGTGGCCAGGTTTAGGAGAGCTCGCAGGGCCGTTCGTCAGTACGGGGGTATCAAGAGACTGGTGAGGGAATGTTTGTGTGTGTGTGTGAACATTGTACAATCAACACTTTATGAACTCCACACACCTCATCTGTTTGTCTAAATATATTCTTTTTATGGTCAGGACCGCGGCAGGTATTTTTTGGGTGACTGATGATTCTCAAAAAGCAGTGACACTGATGTTGGTGTGTAAATGTGTGCTGCACTGATATGATGAAATTAACATTGCAGTACAAACAAATAATTTTTATGGAATGTAATTAGACCACGAACTGGAAATGTCCAGCCCCCAACATCCTGTAAAAAAAATATGAATGGAATATAAGCATTCCTTTCATAACCTTTTAGAAGGCCTACACTATGAGAGCATATTCTTGCCCTCTTTTAAAATACTTTTAATAATAAATTTTTAGCAATTGAATTTGGCTTATACAGTATGTAAAGGCTTTATTTAGACATTATTATAAATTAAGTAAAACACAGTTGTGGGCCGATGCTATATGCCTGTCGCTCGCATTTCTGCAGGTTTAAGAAAATAGATACTGACAGGAAGATTCATTCAGATGGATCATTCTTGAAGGCCCAAGTGTAAAATGCACAGCCCACCACTGCTAATAAGAAATAAGTTAAAAATTTGTACATGCCCTCACTCTTGCTCATTTGTTTCCTTTTTCACGTTCCATATAGATGGACTTTGCAGTTTTACAATTACAGACTGTAGTATATCTGTTTTCTTGTTTTTGTTAGTCGCCTGGAGTTTCTTTGTTCTCGATTGGTCAGGACTATCACAGAACAGGTATAATTTTGACACTGATGCTCTGATGGGGTTTTAGTCCCGCTGTAATTTTATTTAAACATCTCAGTGACCTTGCTGGGATAGCAATAATGCACCCACCGCATACTACATGCTCTGTGGTGTTACTATTGTGTAGACGGTATGTACTGTAGTCCACAAACAGATGGATTACAGTCTGGAATTGTAGAACTACAAAGTTCATCTTAACAGTATGTGGAGCAAAAAGGGGGCGTGTCCAAACATTTGACTGGTTCTCTACATTGTAGGTTAAACTGATTAAAGGATAATGAGCGTTAAAGCATTGTTAATCTAATAAAGTTACCTGGTAGTTTAATTGCTCATGTTAGAAGTGAACATTAGGCTTTTAAATCATAAAGGACTTTGCAAAAAAATGAGATTCCCTTTCTTCACTAATTTGCTCTGCAGAAATTTAAACCTCTTTGTTTCTCATTGCACCCCTCATTTCAGTACTTTTGTAGTTTTACATCAAAGAGTTTGCAGTTCAGGTAAGAAGGGATTGAATATCTGGCTGCATTTTGGCTGGGTGTGTGTTTATTGACAGAGTGCCGCTGGCTCTGATTAGAGATCATGAGCGCAGCTAATCTGTATATTTACATGGCTCCGGAGTTGGACGTTGCTCATTCTGCCATCTCATGCTGGGTACACCTAAAGAATTAAACTACCTCCTGACCTGCACATGTGTAATGCTGTGATAAAATATACTTACTTACATCACCACAGTGGAAATGATGAGATGTTTATTTAAAGCATATAGAATTTCTGTAGAATAAAATTTCACTTTAATTACAAAGGCTTCTGACCATTTCTGCAGGCGTAAGTTCACAAAAGTATAACACCATGATTTTCACCTTGCATGTTCTTATAAATAAGGATGTGACATTTAACAAAATGACATTTAACAAAACTCTTCGGGACCCTGTGGAGATTTCTATACTCTGTACAACCACCAAGAAACGTCTGTGTAGTGTAAAAAAAATTGATTAAATTTTGTTCATTAGATGTAAAATGAGCAACTGATTTCTAAATCTAACTTGTGTGTGTCAGGTGGAGCTGCTGGATTGTGTTCCAGCCTCAGTGACGCTGAGTGTGGAGCAGGAGAAAGATGTCGAGGTTGCACGCTGTGGAGCTCTGGCTCTGTGGAGCTGCAGTAGAAGCACCAGGAATAAAGAAGCCATCCGTAAAGCCGGCGGGATTCCTCTGCTGGCTCGCCTGCTGAAATCCCCTCAGAGGGACATGCTTATCCCTGTGGTGGGCACTCTACAGGAATGTGCCTCTGAGGTGTCTATTTATATTTTAACATTTACATTTATGATGTAATTGATGTATAATTAGAAGGGCAACACAGCGGATCAGTGAGTCATACTGTCTCCTCTCAACTAAACAGTCTTACATTTGCTTTCCAAGAATTTTCTGTGGTACTTTAGAAAATCTGTTTCCTTCTACACTAAAAAAAAAAAAAGCAAGTCAGGTAAATTGGGAAAAACTTAACTCAAAATTGGAGGATTCAAGGAGGCTTTATTGTCATTTTTATTAACTGAAACTATAAACAACAGTTTTTTTTCCTTTTAAATTTTAGCAGCGAAAATTGAATGAAATACAACAGAGACAGCAGATTTTGTGGCAATAAAAATGTAAACTTATTTATGTATGTGTGTGAATGTGTTAGTTGTAGAAGTTTTCAGTTGAAGCAACATTAGTAGCAATTTTACTTTTACTACAAAAGCAACTAAATTATTCTGACTGTAAACCAGCTCCACATGGGCATGGTAGCTCATTCATTTGGAAGTTGGGCGAAACAAAACGTTTTCCAGGAACAAAGTGCTACACTAAACAGCAAATTACACAACGCAACATAAAGTGCATGTGTGCAATATTACGATTAATACAAGATTATGACAATAAACATTCAAGTGATGTATTTAAGTGAACAGTAAACCTGTAATACTATTATGATGTTATTTGGGCTGAGACTGGCATAACCTCTAAAAGTCCTCTATCCCCCTTAGTTGATCTGCAATCTTCTATATATTCTGCCTAGTTAATTACTGTAGACAAAAAATGTGCTTATCTAATTAATAGCAAAATAAAGACTTTGTTGAACCAGTTGCTGATAAAATTAACTAAACTGCTATAAATCATAGCCAACTAGCTGACCCGCAGCGTAGCATTTTCCGCATAATTGAGCCCTTTTCCTGTATAATGTTACTGGTCCAATTTCTGCTTTGCCACCATACACTCTGGGAATATTCATGTAGTCAGTGTATTGTTGAGCAGACTGTTTAACTATGCTTCCGTGTCTAGGAACACAAATAGAATGTCTCCAATGGTATCCCAACGTTGGTAAAAGAAGGTCACAGCCATGTTGCACATTCGAGAGAGTTTGGTTGATGACATTTTTCCAAAAATATGCGACTGATGAGAACAATTTCCTGATACAGGAATTTGCATGACATTAAAGGAATTTTAATTTCAACTTTTCAAAATTTTCTCATTATCAGGCAGTTATTATAACATTAAGAGTTTGTCAGTGGCAAACACATGCGCGTTGATATAAAGAAATGCCAGTGAATGACCCAAATGTAAATGGCAATGTCTCATCCGAAAACCCACAAAAATCATTTTATTTGCTTTGATTTGGCAGAAAAGCTACAGAGTCGCCATACAGACTGAAGGCATGATTGAGGATTTAGTCAAGAATCTCAGCTGTGACAACCAAGAGCTTCAAATGCACTGTGCAAGTGCCATCTTTAAGGTAACGCTGCAATCAATTATAAACCTTTATAAAATATGTTGGTTTACGTGTGGGCCACTTCCTTCTTGTTTATCCAGTTCATTGTCCCTCAGCCTCACCTGCAGCCTTTTTCAGCAAACCCCATCAAAGTAAACGGCTCGTTACAATTTTTGGATGTGTTAAAAAAATTCTTAACTATTTACGGCTTTGAGGCTCCAGGAGTAATATAAAGTAACATTGTGCTAAAGAAGTCTTGAGTTTATTGATCATTTAGGTCCATCATGTTTACCAGGTGATGATTTTACCATTTGTGTTGTTAAGTGTGCAGAGGACAAGCTGGCACGAGACTTAGTTCGTCAGTATGGAGGTCTCCAGTCTCTAGTCGCTCTGCTCAACCATGCTGACAACAAACAACTGCTAGCAGCCACCACTGGGGCTATCTGGAAATGCTCGATTAGTATGGCGAATGTGGCCAAGTAAGCAAAGCACCTACATTCACAAAGCAAGCTGATTAAACAACTAATATCAAATGTAACAAATGGTATCTTCTATTGTTATGTTTGTGACCGGAGATCATTTTCTAGGTTCTACTCCTGTAACTTGTATTTATTTTGAAGCATACTCTTGCTATTTTGGCCTTAAGCAGTGGTTTTTAGTCCTGGTCATGGAAGGGAACTTTCCTGTTGGGTTTATATTCCTCCACAATGTACTGCACCGTCAACCGAATAACATCTTCAGAAGTGCTGAGTCACTGCATTACCAGCATGTGCTAGGCTGCACTTACTTACCCGACCTTACTGCAGCTAATCCAACTTAGGACTTCTGAAGATGTGAATTAGTTGAAGAAAATGTGTTTGATTTAGACACATTAAATTACATGAGGTTATTTAGACAACACATTTATTCAAAGTGACTTACAAGTGCTCTAACTTAACGGTTGGAGTCAGAACACAGGGTCAGCCATTTTGCAGCATTCTTGGAGTAATGAGATTTAAGGACCTTGCTCAAGACCCCACATTGGGAATTTGAACCCACGACCATCAGACTGACAGCCCAACAATCTAACCACTGAGCTACCACACAATTAACAAGACGGTCCAGCTTGGTAGTGTCCAGTGGGGATAAGATGATTACAGATTTTAATGGTACAATTATTGTCTAAAAAATTATTAATTTTATATGATTATTATACAATAATGAAAAAGACAATCCAGGGCTTTTGCCAAATATTGGCACAAAATATTCAATTGCTTTGTAAAAAAAAATGCCCATCATAGTGGAGAATGTTTCTGGCGCTGGGCAGATACAACCAGGACAGTGCTATTTAATTGCTGGGCACACACTCACACATACATTTTTATAAAAGAAATTTAAATAGGAGCATTTTGAATCAGCCATTTTACCATAAAACCATGTTTTGGGAATGTGTGGGGAAACCCAAAAACATGGACAAAACAAAACCCACGCGGACACTCGGAGAAACCTAAATCATCAGCACTGCAAGGTGGACGTGAGCTTGTGGCCAGCGATAGATTGGTGCCCTATCCTGTTTCTATTTACCCAGCACCCGAGATGTTTTCCCCTGGATGGGCATGGGGGAATCCCCATGACCCTCGTAGAGGATTAAGCAGAAGACAATGAATTAATGAAGTCTATTAGAAAAGTAATTAAGAAATAAAATTATAATCGAAATAGTGACATTATAAAAGGCACTATAAAAGACTATAATATGTACATTTTTTGGCATATCTGCATAGCCGCATTCCCTCCGCACTTACCTATAGAGTAATCCCAGTTGTTCCAGATGCTTAAAATCGGATGCTCTGTGGGTAAAGTTTATATTTTCAAGCATTGCATTAAGTCAAACTGTGGCATGAACCACCATGTAAAGGTGCAGGATGCTGCCTAAAACGAGGACCTCCACTAGTTTTATCAGTGAGTTAGCAGTTCAGCGGCATTCCTGAAAAAAAAAACATGCATCACACAACAATTTGTTCTGCGTGCACAGACTTTTTCAGTGAGGGTGAAAATACAAATATGTCCAGTTCTGTGCGATGCATTTAGTGATTATTGAAGTTCCGTAGCTCCGTTTTGCGTGTGTTATTAGAGTTGGTTGATTCAGGTGCTCTCGAGACCTGTTTTTGGCTCCATTCTTGGCGTGAGAGCGAGCAGGAGGGCTCCAAACAGAGGATGTGCAATAACGTGTCGTCTCTTCACGAGACGTCTCATTTGTTCACATAGCTCATTTTTTCCAGGGCTCAGCGCTGCCGTGCCTCATCCTTCAGTGCAGAGGACATCCAGAAGTGATTATTCGTAACAATTGCAAACATTTTTCTACAGTCTGTCTGCAAGCTCTGATCTTTTATGACGACTGTTTGCCAGTGGAATGTGTTTACCCTTTCACCCGCATTGCTAACAACAGTTCCACTTAACGTCGATTTAAGCATCACTTGTATGGAGAGCGTTGGGATTTTTTTGGCCAAGCCGCACTTTATAAATTCAGGAACAGACAACACAACGGTGAAATAAGTGCCTAACGATCAATGTGGGACCTGATTATGGATTATATGGTCCTGTATGCATTGCAGAACAGCCACTAAACTCCTCCACCAAACTCATTCACTGTTGTTTTGCTTATCAAAGATGAGTATAATTTTGCAGGTATTTGGGCTGTAATTTTTCTGGCACCTGATGTTTTTTAAAACCAGTCATTTCCCCCCATGAATAAAAAAGGTCTTGGAACCTTGAACTGGCAGACATGTTCCATCGCAAAAAGTACTCTCATTAAAAATGATTTAGCCCTATTTATTTTGTTACGCGCTTTGAGTTCAGGAACATGTAGAATACTGGGTTTAAAATGTGCATTATCTTATTCCACTATTACCTGTCTATAAATTACACAGTTGTATTTTCACTAGTCTGGAGCCAAAGAGCTGATAAAGCGGCCCCACAATTTATACTTCATGATAAGTGTTTTGGTTTTTTTAGAGCATGTTGATAGAGTGAAACCTGTGGAAGACTCTGCTCTCTGGCCAGCTACCAGACAGAATCTGACTTGTTTTGGGAGGGTTGTGTCTACAATGGCCCAGTAGCTGTTAGACTGCTCTTTCTCTCCAGCTCATTACTCAAACAAGCGCAGCCTAATCATGATTCTGTATCACATAAAGTTCTCTGGTAATAGAAACGTGCTTTATAAGGTTCACTTAATGTCAAATTAAACAGAATTTTTTTTGGTGCTTTTTGTCTTGTTCAATCAAAAAAGTTTGGAAATCTCACAACAGTTATTATTATACAAAAATATAGCCACAAGTGATATTCGGTGGCGTAGTGGTTTCCTCCAGTTCTCTGGATTCCTCCCACAGACCAAAACATGAATTCAAGGTGAATTAACTGCTCTAAATTGTATGTCTGTGTGGTTGAGTGTGTGCCCTCCCAGCGCCCAAAACATTATCCCCTGTATGGCATGTGGAACCCCTCGCGAACCCCTCTTTTTAGGGAAAGATAATAAGATAAGATGAAACAATTGATAAGCTCAAAATATCACATCTGAACAGGATTATAATGATCCAATATGGATTTTTAACTTTTATAAATACTGGTCCAGCAATTTGTACAAATGTTTGTATTTTAGCTCATAGGGGTCTAGAGTGCAACACACACTGCCTGGCCCAAAAAAAAGGTCACACTTTAATATTCATCTACAATGTCACAACACTTATTTCTGTTGCATTAATTTCTCCTTAAGATCTTGTATTAATCACTGTGTACATTGCTGTACATTGACTGTTATTGCTAACCTGCTGCACATGGGGGATGCATCCAACACTAAACCTTGGTTCTCACAATGGATTTTTTTTCTTTCCATCGTCACCTTACGCTTGCTTCTTGGAGGTTCAGGCTTAGAACACTGTAAAGCTGCTTTGAGATTATGTACTATTCTAAAAAGTTCTACATAACAAACTTGATTCTGAACTTGATTTGTTCCACTGCACAAAGTGTTCTCCAGTACATCCAAAAGATTCTCTTAAAACTCATACAGATGCATGGCTTGTTTCCAGTTAGTCACAGGGCAGACACACATTCACACTTTTAGAAATTTAATTTTGTCTAAACAAGTACAAGAATGTTTTTAGATGACCGTATCGTCCATCTGTCCATTATCCGTCCTTTTGCTTAATCCCCATGGTTGCAGGGGGCTCACCATGCCCATCCAGGGGAGAACATTATACGGACTTCGCTGATACATCCAGGACAGAGCACTAATTTAGAGTAGTCAGTTTACTTTGAATCCATGTTTTTGTGGATCCTATCTTCAATCACATTTCTGTTTCTGACCGGCACGTCGGTTTAGTTAGTTGTAGTGTAAAAACAGCAAGTTAAAGGAATACAGAATGCACTGCGTCTGTGTGAGATAAAAAAAGAAACTGCAGGTCATCAGAAACCTGTTACATGAGACGTGCAGAGTCCGCATTATAAACAATGACTATAGTTATAATGATGATAATGTCATGCCATTGTAAAGTGATGCTGCTGCTTTTACAAGCATTGAAATCCTGTTACCTGAGAATGATTATGTACTGGATATGATGAAGTGGTATGCAGCAAGCATAATGAGTTGAGTTAGAGCGTAGAAAAAATCCTGTTAAATGGTCCCTCTACACCCTCACTTTTGTTTTATTTTTATTATTTTTTGGACCCCATGGCCTGTTGGGTGTGAATAAAAGTACATTTTGGCAGTCGACTGGAGAGAAACTCACAGGTCCAACTTTTAATTTACATTGAAATATGCAACTCATGATCTGGTTTTTACATCAACCAGGGTTATTTGTACAGCACGTTAAATGTCAAGGTTGGGCACAAAGTTTGGAAGAAAGTGACGGAATTGTTTTTGTCAAATCGAAGTGCATGTGTGGCGGGGTCACTAACGATTCCGCTAGGTCAGCCGGGTTTGAGGGAGTGAGTTGTACCTACTTCAACATCCATCACAGACGGAGTGGCATGTCGTGACAAAAAGCATTTTGGAATCCATTTTACAACAGCTATAATTTAACAGAGCATTTTCTCTTTCTCGTTTTTTTCTCGGAGTGCGAGAGCAAGTCAGACCAAGCACTCACACTGCCAGAGGCAGACAGCATGTCTTTGTTCGAATGATGGGCGGCTCTGAGCAGGGACTGGGCAGTCGGGGTAAAATGCATTGAGAAAAAGTGGGTAGTTTATAAAAGTTTGGGAAGCCGAAGTGTGTCATTGGGATTTGTTGGTGGAACGTGTAAGATGAAGGAGATTAAAATAAGGGGCCGAGTAGATTGAGAAAGAGCGGAAAAAGTAAGAAAACATACAGTTACCAGTCAAAAGTTTGGACGCGCTTCCATTTTGATCAGTTTCTTACTTTAAAGATGGAAAGATGGACTTTGTAGTTCTACAATTCCAGACTGTAGTTCATCTGTTTGTGAGGAGTGCTTCCCCTTTACTCATTTCTCTAATGGTCAGGACCCCCACAAAGCGGGTATTATGTGGTGGGTGCATTATTTCTATCCCAGCAGTGTCACTGAGGTGTTTAAACGAGGAAAACACCCCTCACCACTGCTACCCCTGACCATTATTAACCGTCCTTTGATGAGCGTGAAGACCTTCATGTTTCTGGGAGTGATCATCTCTCAGAACCTGAAATGGGAGCTTACATCAGCTCCATCCCTAAAAAAGCCCAATAGAGGATGTATTTCCTTCGTCAGCTAAGAAAGCATGGTC
>JAOUQT010006688.1:0-12375 GCA_025769995.1 Xyliphius kryptos | reverse complement strand
TTTTTCACGGTAGTGTTTATTCGCTTTCTCTCTCTCTCTCACTCACACTTACACATACACACACAAGACTGACTGACGTATACGAGAGACATGAATATGTAACTGATGTCTGAAAGTATTGGCAATTGACAGCGCGCATCGTGCGCCACATATCCGCAGTTTCTTCAGGAAGTGCACTCTCTAGTTTATTCTGACCTCCCCCACCAGACCTGCACTGGTTCGGCTATTTCTGAGTATTCCTTGCTTTCCCTTTGCTCACGCATCTTCGGTCCCTCGCTTTCCATTCTTTTTCTATCTTTCTATTCCAGTGGTTTACAAGGCACAATGTCAGAGCTGAGTAGGAGTGAGTCAGGAGATGTGTGTGCTTATTTGATATGAATTGGTATTGGTGCATGCTAAACAGCAGATTCAGGGCCTGAAACATGCTGCTCTGCGCTGTAAACAGCTTTGTGCAGCTATTGTCATTTTCCAACACATTAATATTCATGAAATACTACTGGTTTAAACACTTTAGAAGTGTGTGCCTATGCGCTTCTTTGTACACCAGATTTGTTATTTGCACTTCATACATGACTTTCCTCAACCCTGAAATATCTTCAACCAGACACCACTTGTGCTCTTTGTATCTGGTTCTGGCTCTGTAGAACAATATTTGGTAAGCAAGAGATTTGATCATGTACATTTGGCCCATCGTGTAATGTTTATTATGTTTATTACAGTCTTTGTGTTTTGCCTTTTTCTTCTGTGTTGACTGTTAACATGTAGCCTTTGTGGTCATCCAACTTTCCTTCTGTACAAGAGGTTAAGTCAGGTGTTGAGGAGTTTGATGATAATGTGCTAACAGGCACTTCCGAAGGGGTTTGCTTCATGTTGCCATATCCTGACCACATATCATCTATGGTCTCAATGTGCTCACAGACAGACCCCCTCTCCCCAACACACACAAATCATATTAGTGGGGGAAACTAAAATATGGCCAGATTAAGTAAATCATGTTGCTATTGAATTCCGGTCCATTTGGTCTTTTGAGTGAATAGGAAACAGATTGTTGGCTTCATTCATTATCTTCCTCGTAATACTTTACAGGGGAGAACGTCTAGGCGCTGGGCAGACACACTCAGAACAGGGCGCCAATCCACACACTCACTCGAACAAACACACAAACACACACGTACTATTTTGGGGCAATTTTAGAATAGCCAATTTACCTTGAATCCATGTTTTAGAACCGTGTGAATAAACCATAGAACACAAAGAAATCTCCAATAAGATTGGGATTTGACCCAAGGGCTGAGAGGTGAACATGCTAACCACTAAGCCACTGGCTGTATTCTAAAAAAATATAATTCTCAAAATAACATAACCTAAAAGCATACCATTTCTTTACCAGATTAATCTCTACCAGGGTGGGGTGGGATAGGATAATTGGGATGGGATATTTTTTTTGGCACTGAGCAGATACACCCAGGACAGGGTACCAGTCCATTGTTGTGCACACACTCATTCACATAGACACACACTATATATAAGGGTGATTCTCCCACGCGGACACGGGGAGAACATGGTAAAAACTCGACTAAGATCGAGATTCAAACTGGGAATCCCCATCGCTGAGAGGCGAACGTGCTAACCACTAAGCCACTGTTTCCCACCCGTAATCTTCGCAGCCACAGTGCTATCACAATGCCATGTACAAAAAGCTGGCGAAAAGACAACCCCTCAAAAAAAACAGACAAGAAAAACAGTTAGAGCTAATAAAGCAGAGTAATTACGTAATAAACATATAAATGACACACAGAGCAGTATGTGACTTTAACATAACTGACTAGAGCAGCAGAACTAACAGGGGCAGATACTGCTAATTTTATTTAGTCGAGATGGTCGAATAGCATCATTTCAGCGCCACACCCTCTACATAAAAGGAGTGGAAACTAATTCCACGTTTGCTTATAACTGATCCCAATGGGAGCATATGTAGGGCAAAAAGAAGTCCCAGAACTGACCCTTGCGGTACACCATAGTTTACTTTTGCAAGGTCAGAGCATTGATTGTAATACAGATAAACTAATATTGATCTGTCAGATAGGATTTAAACCATTAGAATACAGATACAGTGAATCCCACTGTGATTAGTAATCTAGTTAGGAAAAAGGTTGTGATCTATATTATCAAAAGATGCACTAAGATTTAATAAGACAAGGAACATATTTGGTTAGAGGACATTAATAAAATCATTATCTACTTTTATTAATGCTTGAGATGAGACCTAAAACGTGACTTGATAAATTTCATGAATGTTATTAGATAGAAGATGGCTAAGCCGGTATTCCATTACTCAGTATTCAGTTTTGGCTTTTATTTAACTGTATTATAAAAGCAACAAAGCCCTCAAGATTGTGTATTATTGTGAAGAAATCACTCCGCTGTACAATATGCATAACGATACCACTTTACCTTGATTTATTCACAATAATGCACAGCTTCTTGCCTTATTGTTTTAATATAAAATTGTTAGTTCCAGTCTTCAAATCTGATTTGCTGAGCCTTTTGTCCAGCCTTGACATTATTGACAATAATGTACACCTCTGACCACTTCACTTTCGTATCAATGTGTAAAGCATTCTTTGCATCATGACTAAAAACACCTCTTCCCATGAAATAATCACAATAATGCACGCCCTCTAGTGCGTCATTGCTTTACTATACTGCTGATTTACGTTCATGTTACAGTGTAATGTGACAACAAAGGTGTAAATTCTAAAATTAGGTTTTTTCCTAAAAGCATGGAATAAACTCTGTAACGTAGTTAACCTTAAGATTTACAATCTAGCAAACAGTTTTGATCAGATGCGGACATTTAGGATACACATTCATTAAGCAGAGTGCATTTGTCAAGCATGTGAAATTCATCTTTAAAAAACATATTCCAAGCCTGTGCTAAAATCGGGTAGCCACATCCCTGAAAAGTGACACAGCCACCAAAGACTTAGTTTGTTGGACAAACACACTGTCAAGTGTGTGTTCTCTCAGTCCAAGGTCCCAGCAAGCGATGACACTGTGTGTCTCAGAGTGCGCAATCAGTGAGCTGCTCCTCATACTGGAACTCGCTAGGGAGGCAGAGAGACTCCAGCTTTTCAAAAAGTCTCTGTCACTAAGCACACCACCTGACTGCCAACGTCTGGAGCAGCACTAAATCAAATAGCAGTACAGTGAAAACTCAGACTTTAGGCCTTGCTTTCCCAAGTGGATGCTACACAATACCTCTGAGAGAGGCATTTAACCTGATTTTCTTCTGCAGTTTATTAAGCATTTTATTAAAATGCTTCTCAAACGGATTTATTTCAATGATTACAAATCTTTTTATATGTAAAGGAAATGCCACAGAAAACTTTTTAATTTCATTTTATCTCATTTTACTCTGCACAATCGTATACTAGGAAATGTTAGGGGGGGTTAGGGTCCCATGCTCTTTCAGGCGCTGGGAAGATACACCCAGGCACCCAGGACTCAGTGCCAATCTATCATTGGGCAAATACTGTCACGCATGCACTATATATGTTTCTAAAGTAGAATCCGAATAAAACCTACAAGGGGACACAGGGAGAACATGGAAACTACACCCAAAATGGGATTGGAACGTAGATCGCCAAGACTGGGAAGTGGGAAACCACTAAGCCCATGTTGTCCTAAATATATGTATAGGTATAAATGGAAATGTTGATGATATGTTTAAAATTGATTGAGGTTCTGAACTTAAAGCTTGATAAACTTGGTGCAACAGTGGTATCGAATGAAGTTTTGGCTTATGGTACAATCTTAATTAGTTTGTGTGACAATTTTAAAGCATCCATACAGTATATTAAACAATACTGTTTGTAAACGTTCACAACTGCACAATGTAAGAGAGTCAGTTAAATAAGCAATTTAGTGTAGTAAGTGCAGCAATTACTGCCTATAAAAGTAATTCATTTGCAGAATCATTGTAAATTATTAAACACTTATTGTGCGTGTTTGTGTGTGTCTGTGTGTACTCACCAACCAGTTACATAAATCAATGAATCAGTTGCAGTTACTGCATATATGTCCTTTTAGTTTGACAACTACAGACTGGGGTGCTATAAAGCCAAGTTCAAATCCCGGTCTGGGTGGAGTTTTCCCAATATTTTTTTTTTTTACTTGTTCTCCTCGTGACCATGTGGGTTTTCTCTTGGTCTCGGGTTTCCAGAAACTATATACGAGCAATTTTATTTACTTTAAAACCATGGTATTGGACAGTGGGAGAATAGAAGAATAGAAACTCATATTAGGATTCGAACCTGGATCCCCAGTGCTGAGAGAACATGCTAACCCCACAGTTAAGTCATCCTAGGCTACTACAATATGTATATCATAACAAAACTTAATAAAAATTTGAATCAGAAAACTTTATTAGGTCCAGCGGAAGCCATTATCGTCCGCTTATTCCTTTATGAGGGTCGCGGGGGGGTTCCCCATGCACATCCAGGAGAGAACGTCTCAGGCGCTGGGCAGATACACCCAGAACGGGGAGCCAATCTATTGTTGGCACACACTCACTCACACATCCACACACTACACGGGGCAATTTTGAACATTCAGTTTATCTGGTATCCATGTTTTTGGACTGTGGAAGGAAACCGGAGAACCTGGAGAAAACCCACGCAGACACGGGGAGAACATGGAAACTCCACCCAAATCCAGTGCTGAGAGACGAACGTGCTAATCAGTAAGCCACCGTGCCACCCACTTTATTAAAGCCCGTTGGCAAATTGCAGTTTTCACATTTGACGGATTCATAAGGGCAATTTTAGAGCAGCCAATGTACCTTGAATCCATGTTTTTAGGCTGTCGAAAAAACCACAGAGAGCCCATACGTACACAGGGAGAGCATGAAAACTTTAACCAGATTGGAAGTCGAACCTAGATCCTCAGTGCTAAGAGGTGAACATGCTAACCACTATTCTAAAAAAGTGTCATTTTGAAAATAACATAACGTAATTGCATCTCGTATTATTATCTTCTGCTTAATCCTACGCTGAGGACCCCATGCCCATCCAAAACCACCACACACACACACACACACAATCAAACGCAATTTATATACAACATTTATGGTGTTGCATTATACAACGACTAATAAAAAATAAAAGTACAGAAAAATAATTTTTGTTGAAATTTTCTCATAAGATTAAAAATTAAAATTAATCGCTAAGAAAATAGCTAATGTGGCAGTAGCCAGTTATATATATATATTAAAATTTAAATATATTCATATATTCAATGGGAAAATATATTGTCAGGTATACTAAAAAATTTTGCCCCCTTAGAAATCCACATTTGAATCTTAGTTATGATAATGTTATTACACATTTAGAGAGTCGCTATACAGTTTGATGACCACAGGTAGGAATGACCTCCTGTGTCATCTGTGGTGCATTTTTGAGGATTTGGCTGAATGTGCTCCTGTGTCTCACCAGTGTGTGGTACGGTGGGTGATAGACATTGTCCGTAATGGCCTTTAGCTTAGACAGCATCCTCTTCTCTGATTCTGCCATCAGCGAGTCCAGCTCCACGCCAACATCACCAGCCTTACCGATCATTTTCTTCAGTCTGTTGGCATCTGCCACCTTCAGCCTTCTGCCCCATTATACTGATTAAAAAAAAGTATAATTAACACATTATTTTAGTTAGTTAGAAGAAAGGAGTTTTTAGTTGCATTAGTCCGATTTGCCAGAACTAATGGATGTACAATATGGCTTTCATTCTGACACTGGTTTGAATTAAAGGGAAATAAAGTGGACGAGTGCATTACTTACTGTCTGTCTGCATCTGTGAACGCTGAACTTTTCTTTCTTGTCCCTTTTTGTTCTCTAATTAAGCAGATGCACTTGAAAGAGGAATGAGTGATGGCCTAGCTTGACCCTGCACTGACTCCACAGGTCATGGTCAGGCTCGGAGGTCAGGAATGGGAGCAGGGGACTGGTGTAGATATCAAACACAGCATTAGCTTTTATCCGACAAAACTGTGGGAAATAGTGAGATGTATGTGCGTATGTGTGTGTGCTTACGTGTGTGTGTGTGTACGCAGGCCCTTATTGATGTATGTCGCACAACTCCAGAGAAAAGAAAGAGTGAGTGCTGCCATTCAACCTGAAGGACAAGCAAGCTGAAGTCCCATTGCACCTCGTATATAGTGTTTTAAGAGAGCGACTTTTATCTTCACATTCACGTACAATGTGAGAAGGCACTATATGTGCGGCATTATAAAACCAAGTGCAGCATGACGAGACAGTTTTATTTTGCTGCTCCTTCAAATCTGAAGAGCATGTGGAAAAGTGGAAGAGGAGGGACAGGTGGAAAATGAACGACAGAAGGGCGGAAGGCAAAGATTGAAAGGAAATAACGTAGTTCATGCTCCTTCTGTCTCGTTCTTAAGACTACCTTGACCCTGCAATGACTTTCTGAATAATAACAAAAAGTCCACTTAATGGGAGTGCTCTCAGGATAGCGGCTATAAAAGAAATGAAAATTAAAATATGAAGGGGTGTTAAAAAACTGTCAAGAAGTTGAAAAAATAAATAAAACGCGGCTATGGGCCCTTTGATGTATTTCGTTAAACCAGTTATTTTGAATAGTTAGTTATACTAAAAAGGTTTGCTCAATGTTCTATTGTAGATCAGACATGTTCTGGTTAATCGCTGGAATAGAGCAAACAAACACCAAACAAAGTGTTGGTGAGCCCACAGAATCACCAACAGAAGACAGAGTGATGTTTATTCAGTCAATTATTATCTTACGCTCCATCCTCTGTTAGGGTGACGGGGGTTCCCCATGCCCATCCATGGGAAAACGTCACGGGGGCTGGGCAGATACACCCAGGACAAGGCGCCAAACTATTACTGGGCACATACTCACACACACACATACACAGACTAGGGGCAATTAAGAGCAACCAATTACCTTGAATCTTGAATCCGTGTTTTTGGACTGTGGGAGAAAACCGGAGAACCTGAAGGAAACCCACACGGACACGGAGAGAACATGGTAACTCCACCCAGATCGGGATTCGAACCTGGATGCCCAGCACTGAGAGACAAATGTGCTAACCATTAAGCCATAGAGTTATGTTCTATATGTTTATTATTTTTCATGGCGATCCTTAAATCTGATTGGCTGAGCTGTTTATTCTGACCGTTTCAAATCCATCTTATACTAGAATCTTAAGTCGCTGGGGTTCTCGGTTCTCCATCCGGCAGAGAACGTTTTGAACGCTGGGTAGGGCAGGACACATTTACACAGACACACACAAACACACTATATAAACGCAATTTGTAGCAGCCAATTCACCTATAATCCATGTTTTTGGACTGTGGGGGGAAAACGGGGAACCCAAAGAAATCCCACACTGACAGAATTCGAACCTGGATCCCCAGAGACGGCAGGTTATTTTTAAAATACTGGAAACAAGAAGAATGATGTCTGTAACTGGCCACCAAACTAAATCAACTCGACTGAATCAAGATGCTGAAGCAACACTCTTGCGAAAGCTGAACAACAAAAAAACGTGCGAATGTGGTGACACATTATTTTAAATCATTTACCATAAATGGAAATTTATGGTAATGACTTATTGGGTAGCACATTCGTCTCTCAGCGCTGGGGATTCCCGGTTCGAATCCCAAACTGGGTGGAGTTTGCATGTTCTCCCCGAGTCTGCGTGGGTATCCTCCGGGTTCTCTGGTTTTCTCCCACATTCCAAAAACATGAAGGTAAATTGAATGCTCTAGATTGCGATGTATAGTGTGTGTATGTGTGTGACTGTGTGAGTGAGTGTGTGCCCAGCGATGGATTGTCGCCCTGTCCTGGGTGTATCTGCCCAGTGCTTGAGACGTTCTCCCCTGGAAGGGCATGGGAAACCCCCCACAACCCTCATAAAGGAATAAGCGGAAGATAATGAATAAATGAATGAATGAATGAATGAATGAATGAAATACAAATTAATATAAACAGACAGCTGATTCGCTGGTGTCCCCTTCCTGAGCAATCAATATGTACATTAAAATTATATAAATAAAAACATTTATGAATTGAACCTTGGTTTTTATTTTAATGTTATTATACCTGCAATAAGGCACTTAAGTTTGTGTATTATTGTGATTAAATCATAGAAAAGTGGTGTCATTTACATCCGTTATGCATCAGGCCTCTTCCCCATGATTTATTTATAATAATGCATGCCCTCTGCCATCTGCCTAATAGTAAAGCTATCAAGTCACCATTTCAAGTGTCCATGTTCTCCCTGTGACCAATATAGGGTAGGTTTGTGTGTAGGTGTCTGTGTGAGTGTGGGCCCAGCAATAGATTGGCGCCCTGTATTTGCCCAGTGCTGAAATGTTCTCCCCTGGTTGGGCATGGGAAACCCCCCCCCTTGACCCTAGTGGAGAATTAAGCAGTAAATCAAAACTTTAAATAAGTGAATGAATGAATGAATTAATAGATCTGCCTATATGTTTTACATTTATATACAAATATATTATTGCTCATTTTCAGTAACATTTACAACAATGGCTGAGAGAATAATGAATTTTAGAGACCAGATCAATGTGCAACCATGTCATTACGCTCAGGTCAATTCCAACACAAATTCAGTTGTCATGCCAAGAAATGACAAACTAAAAGGGACATCTGCTGAGGTCCATGGTTCATATTTAAAAGGTAACAAGTGGTCCGATTTGAGGTGCTGGGGAAGGGACATGTACTTCGTCCAGGAACTGATCACTTTGAAATGTGAGAGAGGCTAAAAGGTCAGGAGTGTCCTTATTGTGTCTGGCAAACTGCTACATATGGAGTATTTGGGTATGACAGAGATCACTCATATTCTCAAACAAACCCATCCTGTGTAACACAAAACCAGCTGCTTTGTTCTTGATGTAATTAAACTATAAAAATATGCTGACTGCTTGTCATGTTTTCAATTTTAATTACTTTTTAATGTCTTTGTTAATTAACATAGGACCTGGAATGACACAATCAAGAAAACGCATAAAATCAACACGCATTTAAGATCAAATAAAAGGCTTCATTTGGACTTTACAAGATGTTTATGCTTTAGTGTTTGCAATGTATTTAACTGGCTAAATACCCGTGCTGCACCATGCTGGAGCAATTGATAACAACTGATGTTAAAACACAATTGTTTTTAAATGAGAGATGGCTTTGGAGTTTATATATTTCAACTAGCTGGACCCGCCACACGTTTCTGTGGCTCATCTGGTTGAAATTTAAAAGAAAGAAAAGACAAAGTGCACAATTCTGATACGTTAAACGTAATAACAACGTAAAAGTTGAAAGGCAGTTGTGTTTGAACTCTACCCGTGCGCCAATTACTGTACACCAAGCGCCTCCCGTCATCCTCTTCCACTCTACCCATACAGCGGTCACTATAGGCCAAGCGCCTCGCGTCATCCCCTCCAATCTACCCGTGCACCATACGCCGAGCACCTTGTGTCATCCCCTGTATTCTACCCACGCGCCGATCGTTAGGGTAGGGTCCATATTTTGAATTGGGTCCCCTGGTGGGGAATTTTTTTGGAGTTTTTGAAATCTCTATGACTGTAGAGGTTCTCCTATATACCTCTGCCAAATTTAAAGTTTGTGAGGTGAGTGGAAGTTCCCAATTTAATCAGAGCCCATGTGTCAGATTGGGTCCCCTGGTGGGATTTTGAAAGTGAAAACTGCTTAGTTGTTCCAAGTGAATGGTGAGGAATGACGTTGCCAAGTTTCAATCTTGTAGGTAGTCGGGAAGTGAGAGAATTAGTGATGAGTCAGTCAGTGAGTGAATGAGGGCTTTGGGTTTTATAGTTATAGCTGAATGTGTTATTAGGTTTGTGGCAATTAAAAATCTGAATACGTGGAATGAATATAGTGGGAGTTGGGACTATGGTATCCACGTGCTTGCTTTCTTACGTGAATTTATTGGTAGGTTTTCCAAGGACTTGATAAGGAATGATGGAGTCAATCCATCCAAGCGGTTGCGTTTGAAGGCGATAGCACATGATCGAATGTTGGAAAGCGAGAACCTGCTTGTTTTTTCAAGGACTTGTTAGGTAATCACGGTGCCAAGTTTTCACCTTGAAGGTACTTGGGAAGACACCGATGTGACACTGGAGGGGTTTTGGGTTCGATGGCGCTATCAAATTATCCATTGAATTTAAGAAATTGAGAAGCAGGTCATTTTTTCAAGGACATGGTAGGCAATCACAATGCCAAATTTCGGCCTTGTAACTCCTTGGGTTTGTATTGTATACAAAGAATCTCTTATAATCACTAGGAACATACTCTGTAGGAAAAATTGCAGGCAATCCAAATGAATAAATCATGCGGGTGTGTCAAATGTACAGCAAACCTCTGTATAGATAGTAACTGGTGCTAAACCTGTAGAACACCAACGCCACCACCTGCTGTGCCAATGCATCGTAGTGGAGTAAGCATATGCTTCTATTTGTTTTCATGCGGCAGCAGAGTGGTGTAGCAGTCGTACAGCCCATTATTTTATATTGAGGTTTGGCTATGGACTGAATAAAGCCTGGCCTGGTTTCATCTCCACAAATGAATGTATGAACAAATTAAGTAATCCATAAATAAGTAGATTATTAGCAAACAGTGGATTTGTGATTCTTTGAAATAAGTTGATGTTTAATTCCGTTTACGTAATTTTATCAATAGAGGACCATCAGAGCCTTCAACGCCTTCTCTGAGGGCCTACAAATATCAGAATCACACTCTGGTGTTAATTATATTTTGTCCATAAATACTTATTAAATAATACCAAATGCTCTGTCTGCTTATCTTCATATCCGTTCCCTAGCTGCTCCGCTTTCGGAGGTGTATTTTCTTATTAAAGCATTTAACCAATCACATTGCATCCGCATTGGTGTAGAATCTGTCTTGCAGCCCAGTAGTATTAAATATGTGTTTATCTATCTGTTGCTTCACCCAATCAGATTTTGAGTTGCCGACACCAAGGCCCTGTAGCATGTGTATGTTCGGTGTTTACACGATTTGATTGGATAGTCAGACCTTTAACTGCATCCGTCGGACATTTTACAGTGAATTAAAACTTGTGTCAGAAATGTGTCTTGACTTTCAGAATTGTTTTCTATGGCAACCGAAAAAGGACTTCTTGATGGAAATCACTAAACCATGTTTGGGTTCCCCATGCCCATGCCCATCCAGGGGAGAACATCTCAGACGCTGGGCAGACACACCCAGGACAGGGTGCCAATCCATCACTGGGCACACACTCACACATCCAGACACACAAACTAAATGGAGGAGGAGGACATGGAAACTCCATCCAAAAACCGTGACCCCCCGTGGAAACCCATGTAGGTAAAGGGAGGACTTGCAGATAACACAGAGAAAGCATCTCTTTCCCAAATTTTGTTGTCCGAATACATAATGTAAAAAATATATATTTCTATGCTCCTTTGCTGTACAGTCATAAGAAAAGCTGATCATTCTTATTTTGCCAATATACCAACATTTTTTACACAAAACTATCTTAAAACTATCTTACTAAAGCCAGGTGTCCCATTGTCAAAGAACTTCAGAAATAAAGAAATGGCCAAGGGACCCTAAAAAACCCCATTGGGGCAGCACATGTTAATCTTCAGTGATCTTCAATGGTTCATGTGTATTTAAATTAAATTGTCCTATTTTTTATTATTAAAAATGTTATTTATAATTTAAATCGTATTAAAAACTGCTTTGGTAAACACTTTCTAACTTCTTTGCATTGCTTTTTCGCTCTACAGATCTCCAGCTATTGTGTGACCTGCTATTGCACTGAGTCACTCTAAGGGCAGGGAGAAGCTAGTGTTCTATGACAGTTTTTTTTTTAAAGACCTATACTTATTCTCATGATTTGCTATCTGCGCTTCTGTAATGTCAGATACACCATTTTAGTCTTTCTTGCTCTACATTTCATGGGCTAGGTGCTTTATTTTAGGACATGCAGCATATGCAGATGTCAGGCAGTAGTGAGAGAGTTCGAAGCTCAGCTGACCTGTCTGTTCTGGCTAATTGGGACTGTTCCCTTTCTGCTCAGGTCCCAAAAGCCTGGCATTCTCAGCTGTGGCAACTAGCACTGTCAGCTGCACCCCTCTGACAATAGCGACCATAATATTTCATCTTGTGAGCTTTATTTTTCAAAAGATTATCATATTTTTTAGTCTCTGTGGACACTCAGGGGTTAGCTTTTTTCAGCCACCGTGGTGTAAACTAAACAGTGCAGCATACTATGATATATTGCAAATACAATTTATACATCTATATAAAATCTTTCTCTCTCTCTCG
>JAOUQT010006681.1:0-12375 GCA_025769995.1 Xyliphius kryptos | reverse complement strand
ATTTTTTTGAGCAGTATATATATATATATATATATATATATATATATATATATGTGTGTGTGTGTGTGTGTGTGTGTGTGTGAGTGTGTGTTTGAATTACATATTTGCAGTGATTCCTATTAATCCAACCAAATCTTAACTAACAGCATTGTCTTTTGCAATACAATCAGATACATTATTTTAAACTAAACTTTGCTAGTTAAAGCATTACATTATTGTCCTTAATTTGTCAAATGAGCATTTCAAAAGCGGTCACACCACCACAGAATAGGTTTTTTTTTATTAGATATTGTTTAGTATCTTTGTAAGCCACCCTTAGTTTCACACTTTAATTAGAAATTTCTCAGAATTTATTCCATTATCCATTATCTTCCGCTTATTCCTCTACTTGGGTCGCGGTGGGGTTCGCCATGCCCATCCAGAGACAGGGTGCCGATTCATCGCTAGGTTCACACACAAACACACGCTACACGGGGCAATTTAGAGCATTCAATTTACCTGGAATCCATGTTTTTGGGGAAAAAAACAGAGAACTCGGAGGAAACCCACGCGGACAACACGGAAAGTCCACCCAGACTGGCATTCGAACCTGGAACCCCCAGTGCTGAGAGGCAAATGTGCTAACCACTAAGCCACCATGCCACCCAACCACTGTTTTGTTATAAGATTTATATCCTGTGATTTGGGTGCTGGGCAATACTCCCAGGACAGGGCATCAATCTATCGCTGGATGCACACACACACACAAAGACACACACAGAGTATAGGGGGCAATTTAGAGCATTTAATTTACCTGGAATCCATGTTTTTAGACTGTGGAACCCGGAGGAAAAAATATTTTATTAACTTCCAGCTATAACATGACAGTCTATTAAAATGTGACGCTTGTTGTGCTTAGGTAAGTGAAATACAGTGGATGGCGGTTTGCTAATGATTATACATGAATACGAACCAAATTATTGATATTAGATTTTGTTTTCTCCTGATAGATACTGCTAAATTCTACACACAGCAATAGGGTTTATAAGGTAGATGCAGAATTTTTTAATCACTTTACTAAAAAGAATCGGTATGTCAAGTAATATAAACATGTTAAATTAACTTCTGGCCTCAGATGAACTATTTATTTGACCCCAGCCAGCAAATGCTTTATTCTGTCCTCAGGTAAATCAAATTAATAGATCTGTTACTTTGTCTAAATGACTACCCTGTGCACTGAAAACCAGCAACAAGCAAAACGACAAACCCTAGGGTCTAGTCACGGTGTGGATGCTGGCAGAGACAGGACAAAAATAGACACAAATTCTATGTAGAAGTAGAAGTGAGAGAAAGAATGACAAAAAATACATGACTATTCTGTGTATTACCTAATCTTCCCTGTTTGCTTGTCTCAGTTGGTTAATGTGTAACTTTAGGTCGATATGGCTGCTGCAATGCTCAACGGCCTCAATCTGTGTGTGTCAAACAGGCATGATTAAGGAGCTCGTACTGCATGACTGCTTTCATCCGCTTCACCACCACCACCAACACCCCAGGCTCTCCTCTTCCCCAAGTCTGTTTACTTTTGCTTTATTCAATCAGTAACTGCTATGAGTCAGCTTCTCTTTGCTCCTGTGGCACCACTGTGGGAGAACCCATTAGCACCCACCATCGTATAGTAGTATGTTAGTGTTACAATTTCCATCAGACACACATTAAGAAGTTTATATTAGACAAACATTCAATGTCATTTAATTTCAGACTTATTATTCAAATAAAACTTTAATTTGTGTGGATATTATTGATTGAAAGGTTTCTTACAAGTGCTTCTGAAAACCACACAAAAATTCTAAATTGTTCTTGGTTTATCAAAAGTACAGTAAAAAGTTAAATTACTCAATCTGTAACATAAAACAAAAAAGTGGAAAAACGTGCAAGCTGGATCAATGCACTGAAACAACTTAAAAGCATTAACATGTTTGCTTGTAACTGGTTATAAATGTGAAAGATATAATGTGATTAAATTGATGTTTTCTGTATAATACTAACTTTCACTGCTGCAATAATATTATAGAATCTTTAACATTTTAAAACCCTCTTAATCACATATTTTCTTTTCTTTATATTTATAACTATACAGCTTTCTTTGGTTATAGGGGATATAAAAGTAAAAAAATGTTCCTTATACTCAGATTGATGTTTTTTGCTTTTTTTGATGTAGTAATATAGAAGTTGCTGTAAAAATGCATGCTTTCATCATTAACATACAAAGAATTACTATTGAAAAATACATAAAACCTAATTTATAATTTAGTCATATATTTTTTTGTTTGCCTGTTTATTGCATTACAATAAAAATGTGAATACAAATATAAACGTAAAGAGTTACAAATCCCTCTTCAGCCTTAAAAGTAACATGTTTCTTTTCAGATCATGATTGTGCGTTTATTTAAGCATTACAAAACCCTGTTTTACTCAGTGTCATGTTGATGCAACTTCATGTAACCTTTTTTTTCCTGTATACATATTAAATTATGATTCATTTTTGGTAGTGGTATGTGGATATATGTGGATAGATGCCTTGTCACCTCCACTATACTGTATACTATAATGTGTAAAATAAAACATAATATCTGAATTTTCACAAAAATAAAAAGAATACGATTAATTATTAGTTGTTTATCTGTGAAGCTGTTCAGTCTACAAGTTTACATGCAAAACCTAAACAAAATAAAATGCAAATGAGAGACTATGAGGAGCATTAATTCTTAATAAATCCCTGATTTTTTTTGGTTGTTGTTATGTTTACTAAAAACACAACATTTGCAGTTCACCCAAATCAGATGGTATTATAATCTGTTCACTTCTATTTAGTCACATCACTTGAGCATTAAATTAATAATAATTAAACTTTATATGCCTAAAAACTCATGTCTCTATTTCTGATAAGTGATGTTGTAATATATTTGCTTGTTTTGGGACAATAGAACCGGATTAGTCATGGAACATAATTGTTGTAAATCAGACATATCAGCAGACTGTACCAACCATTGATAAAATGTGTCATAAATCCTACTTGTGCATGTGGGTGTTCAGTGTGTCGTGTATTATTAGTCTATCAAGACTGGCACTCCTAGCACAGAGAGACGCACTCGAGGAGCCAATTTTGACAGTTTTATACACCCATCAATCTTTGTCAGGCAATCCCAAAGACCTTCATCCCCAATCACATGTTTGCAGGCCAGCAGTAGCATTTTAATCCAACATGAGGAAACATGAAGAAAAATGAGTGTTTACATAAATATGCAAAATTAAGCATTTTGACTCAGTTAAAAAAGTAAACTCTTTAAACTCCTAAACTTATTTAGAAAAAAAAAAACAAGAACATTTCTTTATAATAATGAAACTAGAACCTCTGGCACCTTGTTTTTAAATCAATTTAATCTGTGATCAGACTGTTTAATGAACAGGAATATAAAAAAGCATATGGGCCCTAAAGGTCCCTGTAATCAAACAAAAAAAAAACCCCAATAAAATACAGAAAATTGGTGTGATTAATAACATCCATCCATTAGCTTCCGCTACTAGGGGCATGGTGGGGTTCCCCATGCCCATCCAGGGGAGAACATCTCGGGCGCTGGACAAATACACCCAAAACAGGGCGCCAATCCATCACTGAGCACACACCCACACACACATCCAAACACAAACACACACTATATGGGACAATTTAGAGCCTTTAATTTACCTCCATGTTTTTGGACTGTGGATTACACAGTGACTTTTAACCACCAGGCGACATTCATCATTTGAGTGTAGTTAACGAGTTGGAGTGTATTTTGAAATGATTGTAGGTGAAAGTAAAGGTAAGAGGGGGCAGATCCATAGCTTGTCCTGTAGGTCAGTCAGTGCACTGTACTAGATGCTTTTAAGAGAAAGTGTTTAGTTCTACCAGTTAAATATAGACTAATTATCATGGATCAAAAATGCATGAAATTTGGATGTTTAATAGTTTTGTTATCTTACATTGTTAAAAAAAACTTAAGAAACATAAGTTATAACATACATCCTCATGACTTCAAGTTGCAAAAACTACACATTTCTTACTAAATTCATGGTAATGAATGAACTTTTTTAATTATCTTTTCTAAATGAATTTCATTAACTTAATTCAAATATATTGAATGCTTGTAATTAAATGAAGCTTTACAGTTATAACCACAGTAACTGCTACACTAAGCATCAGGCGTGTTTCGGTCCTGTTCAGGTCCTGGGGGAGTTCACAGGTAGGTCCATGCTAATTAGGAATGAGCCATGTTTACTCGTAATTATGTCAGAAACATGGTCTTCGTCGGGTTTACTAGTCTATTTCGCGAGACGTTGCTGTCTTCTTATGATTGGTTTAAAAATAACGCGCAAAGAGTGTAATTAATTCCCATCATGAATAGTGTGTCGGTTTTTTATAAACAAGTGAAAATGGTACGATCCACCGAAATAAATACAGCCGGAAAACGACTTGTGACGTCGTTGGACGTATAACGATTTGTTTGTCATCGGCCAACGATTGGACAACAGACTTTGCAAAGGTGTGTTCGACTTTAAAACAATGGGAGAACGTTTCAAAGACCCAAATAAAAACTTAATTTGTTCCTTTCACAACTGTAAAGCTTCATTTTCCAAGTTGTGGAAGCTGGAAGCGCATTACTGCAAACACACAGGCTTGGTAAGACTGTTCGGGTTAAATCTGTTTTCCTTTTACTTAACATTCAGTACTAAGCAGCCCCTTTTGAAATAACTCAGTAATTTGGTTTGTAAGGAATGTTTAGGTTTCTAAAACTGGTCAACACAGCTTTAAAGTTGAAACCCCAGAATTAAAATTATTTTTAAATCATAAAGGGCCTCTTAATGCAAATTTTGCAATTGTAAACAAAGATTAATCCCTGCCATGTGATTTATACCTGGGACACCAGTGTACAATATTAAAAATGTTGGTAATGGTATATAATAATAATACAACTACTACTATTTGTGTAAGCATTACAAATTACACTATAATTATAGAATGTGTGTTTCTATTCATGTTAGCGTCCGTTTGCCTGTGACAGTTGTGACAAAAGCTTCTGTACCCGATACCAGCTTACACGACACAATCTGAACCACAAGGGGGAAAAGCCATTCCTGTGAGTCCATTTGCTTTATCTAGCATTTTATTTTTACAGTAAAAATAAAAGGTTTCTCATTTTCTGCAAAACTGCTTAAAGTTGCATAGTTATCTATTTATTAAATGATTTTTGTCTTGGAACCTCTTGTGTGAATATTTTAAATGATCATGCATCCCTTTAATGCCATGATTAGGAGATTTGAGGGCAATACAGGAGTCGTCCCCCCTCCCTCCGCTCAAATTGTCATAGCTGTTCTGCACTACCAGTCACGTGCACTTTGTACTGTTTCTTTTCACCAACCCAATCTGCAGTTAAATTAAATCTGATTCCTGTACGTTGCTATGCCAAGGTTGCTATAACCTAAGTAAGCTTTGATCCTGCCTCTGATGCAGGCTAAAAGCATGTTATGACCAAGGACTTTAATGGTAGTTTGCGGTTGTTATATCCAAACTGAACATTTTTGTTGCAGGGTTTTTGATTAGCAAGTCTAAGAATATAACTTTTATACTCTGGGCATCATTATGGTTGTGATCAGTATATTTGACATGATCTGATCTTTAGAATTTGAGAATTTTATACTATACAATATTATATCATACAGTACTTTATATAATATTATATAAAGTACTGTTATGTGACAACCTCAAGATGACCTCCATTTACATTTTGTAATTTAGCAGAGGATTTAACCCAAAGCGAGGTACAAATGAGCACACAAGTCAGTAGTTTAAGAAAAAAAAAAACCAGCTAAACTGCAGTACCATCAACCCTGTGCTTTACTTGATCTGGCTGTTTTTATATCAAGTGTCTGTGGAAGAGGTGTGTTTTGAGAAGTTCTTTTGAAAATGTTGAGTGATTTTAGCCTTACATGATGTTGTTGGGAAGGTCATTCCACCATTTAGCAGCGGTGAAGGAAATGGAGTAAGCATTTGTGCCTTTGTGAGTTGGAATCACCAGGAGACATTCATCATTAAAGTGTAGTGAAAGATTTGGAGTGTATTTAGTAAAGATGGACTGAAGGTAAGAGGAGGCAGATCAGCTACTGTCCTGTAGGCCAGAGTCAGTACCTTGTACTGAATGCGAGCATCTACAGGAAGCCAATGGAGAGAGAATAGTGGAGTGACCTGAGTTTGCTTTGGCTGGTTGAACACGATTCGGGCTGCGGAGCTTTAAACCAGTTGTAGAGGCCTGATTGTTGACGTTGGGAGACCTTACTCATGACGCAAATTCACTCAATGTAAAGACACCTGTTTCTTACTAGGTATTTAGTGATTAGCCCTTTATCAATATTATTAAACATAATGAATTTTTAAATTTATTTTTATTTTTTTTAGTTATTGCTCTACACTTGTTTTCCTGATTATTTAGTTGCTCAGCTGAGGGTTGTCCCGAGCGCTTTTCACGTAGTACTGGTTTAAAGAATCATGTTGCCCGTGTTCACCAGCACCAAGAAAAACATTATGTGGTAAGTATAGTAAAGGGACATGGTGAACAGAAATATTCCCTGTATTAATGAACGAATTGTTTCAGTGTGACCATGAAGGGTGTGGAATGGAATTCAGGAAGAATAAACAGCTTAAGACCCACCGCTCTGTGCATATGGACCACTTACCTTATGAGTAAGTATTCATCGGCGCTTGTACTCATTTCTATTCTGGGCTTAAACACTACTAATGTACTTTTACAGATGTGAAGGCTGTGGGAAGAAGTACGACACCCTTAAAACCTTAAAGAGACATGCAAAAGTTCATGATGGTAATTATTTGAAAGAAGTTTGTTCAAGTTTGTTACTATCACTTGAGTAACTTTACTGAAACTTATGGATAGGATATCCTTGCAATGAGGAGGGCTGTGATTTCAGAGGAAAAACCTGGACAGAGTATCAGGCACACAACAAAGCAGAACATCGAGGTAAAATTACAGAATTTATGGTGTTTTTAATTTATGGTGTCATAAAAAGAGTTCATAGTTAAGTATTTGGACAGTAAAATATTTGTGGTCATTTTAAACAAACCCTGTAAAAGCACAATGAGCCTGGTTAAATCAGGGTTGTTGTATGTAAAATCAGTTCCATAGACATTTAGAAGTGTTTTTATTTTTATTTTGGGTCAGGATTCTTGATTTCCTTAAGTGTACAGTACAGGCCAAAAGTTTGGACCCCTTCTCATTCAATGCATTTTCACAACTATTTACAGTGTAGATTCTTACTGAAGGCATTAAAACTATGAATGACCACATGACTTATGTACTTAATAAAAAAAAAAAAAAAGGTGAAACAACTGAAAACATGTTTTATGTTCCAGTTTCTTCAAAATAGCCACCCTTTGCTCTGATTACTGCTTTGCACACTGTTGGCATTCTAATTAATTATACTTAACGCGTAACAACCATTTGAGGTGACTACCTCTTGAAGCTCATTAAGAGAATGCCAAGAGTGTGCAAAGCAGTAATCAGAGCAAAGAGTGGCTATTTTGAAGTCACTAGAATATAAAACATGTTTTCAGTTATTTCCCCTTTTTTTTGTTAAGTACATAAATCCACAAGTGTTCATTCATAGTTTTGATGCATTCAGTGAGAGTCTACAATGTAAATAGTCGTGAAAAAAAACTTAAAAAAACATTTGGCCTGTACTGTACACCAAACAAGCAAAAGTATGGGATACCCACATATTTCAGATTTTAGGATATCCCATCCTTATTCGGTCCTCTGAGACTTGGTGGTGAAATAAGAAAATGCAGGAAATTTTTGGAGAAAATACCTGGGATCTCCAGATAGATGAAAAGTGTAGACAGTAGTACATGCAGTTGAAATGTAAAGTAAAAGTAAAGTTAAGAATAGAGGTGAGGATTTGTGAGCAGCAGTTTGGTTTCATGCCAGCAAAATCTACTACTGATGAAATATTGCTTTAAGAATGTTGCTCAAGAAGGATAGGACATCTCAAAAGGATCTGATCTGTGTGTTTGTAGATCTAAAGGAAACTTTTGACCGGGTGTCGAGAGAGGAGCAGTTGTATTGTATGAGGAAATCAGAAATGCCAGAAAAGCACATACAGGTGGTTCAGGATATGTATAAGGACAGTAGTGGCAGAAGTGTGATGTTAAGTAAGAAAGAAAGTCGAAAGATGTTGTTTAATTTGTATGTATATGACAAATCCAAGAGCACTGCCAAATTTTTACACAGATAAACTAGACTAAAAGCCAAAACCACCACGGAGCGAACACCAAAAGAATTTGAGCCCCATCACATCCAGCCTTCTGGTTGACCCTGTCTGGCAAAATTGAGGTCAATGCAAAGTTATAAATCATACGTTTTACCGCATACACTAATTTACAATTGATTTCTAGTGCACACTAAACATTTTGCTAAAATTGAATTTCCAGCCCCTAACTGAAATTTCAAAGAACTCTAAAAAATGGATGACAAAACATCATGCACTATGTCTGTAATAGGGAGTGATTATGAATGCAGCATTAGAACAACATAATAGACCAGTTAGTGGCCAAAAAACAGTAACTTCAATAGATTTAGTAAATGCTCTTCCTTTGCAAAAAGGTAAAAATGTTTGCAATTGGTAAAAAGTTAAAGAAAAAGCAAATAATTTGTAATGCTATATTGTATAGTTCTAAAAATTATTTTATACTGGAAGTAAAATATCAAAAAGGTATAACCAGGGTATGCTTTCCAGTTAATTTTTTTTTTTTGTGTTCTTCTTTACCCAGGATAAGGACATATCTGGGAAGATGAAGACCTTCTGGAAGAAGGTTTTTATTTAAAAAAAATAAAAAATAAATAAAATTCAATTTTCCCACAAATTGTTATAGCATGCACAGGGAGAAATTGTAGAGAAGAAAAAGGCAGCAATAGTTAGTGTTAATGGATTCTAAAGTTACTCTGTAGTAAAGGGCAAGCAGCTCCCATTCAGTGCATGGGCTAAAAATAGATTATACTCCCTGTCATCATCAGTAGATAATCTGACTGGATATTTCTTAGTTTAAAATGCATCTGTAAACTATAGCCCTGTAATTATAAAATGCATTGTGCAAACTGAACAAATTTTGCCTTCATAAAGCAATTCATGCACTTTAAGTACCCAAGAAAAATGTTGTTAAATTATATTTTTTGTAGCCTATAGCACTCTCATCTTTGAACAGACAAGAAATTAAAGATTATACAAACTTCTCACACATTGTTATTATTATTATTATTATTATTATTATCATCATCATAGTGGTTTATTATAGTGGTTAGGATGTTAGGCTATCAATCTGAAGGTTTGGAGTTCAATCCACTAATACTAGGGTTCTGACCCCCCCCCCCCCCCCCAAAAAATAGGATACTTGTAAGTCACTTTGGATAAAAGTGTCTGCTAAAAAAACAAATGTAAATGTAAAATAAAGCAGTTAGTGTTGTGACAAGAACCAGAAAGTTTAATCACAAACCCCCCTTTTTTAAATTAAAACTGGTTTCTGGTTCAATATTTTGGGATAAAGTAAAAAAACAAAACAAAACAAAAAAAAAAACACATTTGGTGAAGTCCCATCACCACATATGTTTAATGTTATGACCTGGTTATGTATTTTGGACAACAGGGTGGTTTTATTCTAAGTAAAATCTGTTTGGGGAAGGTCCTGATCTGTACAATCATGACCAAGTGCATAAAGCAAGGTCAATTAACACATGAAAGGGCAAGCTTCGATCTTTGATCTTAACCCTAACAGCTTTGGAAAATAAACTAAAATGGAGATAATAATTATCTTATTATGTTTATAATAAGATAAATATAAATATAATAAATTATAATTATATTATTATAATTATCTTTACAAAACGCCAAAAATGTACACATATTCCAATACTTTGTAGAAAGTCTTTACAGATAAGTAGGTTTAATGTGTAGGTGTCCCGACATTTTTATTTCACTGAAGGTAAACTGGTTAAAAAAACTTTTTTTTTCTATTTCCTACTAAATGTAGGAATGCAGTCTGCTTAAACAATAGCCTGCATGTTCCACACTTACCTCTCCTCCTTGTAGCGCTCTGAGCTGGTCCAAAAGCAGCTTCGCTTTGGCAGATTTGCTAAACAATGTTCTAATAGAGCAGGTCAAGGTAACAGTCTGTGAAACATTTTTTACTTAAAAAAACAAAACAAAAAGCTTGTTATCAGCCATTATAGACCAGCACATTTCCTTTATAAACCTGAAAACAGGCTTAACCTGGTTAAATGATTTACGGAATCATTGATTGGATGCAACTTAGTAGAGCAATCAATAACCTGTTTAAAAATTCATTGGCGTGACATCAGAAACCTAACAGAGGCTTAGAACATCAATAATTTGTAAGTTTTGGTTGATTAAAGAAAGACATCTTCAGGCACCTTAAAGACAGCCACCTGTAAATAAATACTCATTTTAGCCTTGGAAATGGTGTGTGTCGATTGAAGTGGAAGTTTGGATGTATCTATAAAACAAAAGCACTAGAGCAAAGCTAGCAGGAGAAAGGAGCACATATTTAAATACGTAAATTTCCATACTTGGTCAACACCAGTTTGCATAATTTGGTATTCAAAGAATGCATACATAAACTGACTGGACACTTTATTAGTTACACTTCTTCGTTTCTAAACTGATTGTCTAGAACTTATCATATAAATGTGCTTTATAAAGTGTATAATTCTAAAATTATAGACTACAGTCCATTTGTTTCCCTACATTTGTTGCCAGTCCATTAAACACTGTTCTCATAAAACAAAAAATAGGACAGCCATTGTGAAGGCATTATTTAGGTGGTGTATAATAAGCACTGTAGTGACACTGGCATGGTGCTGGTACAGTATCAAGTATATCAGACACAGCAGTGATGGTGGAACTACTACACACCTCCATGTCACCAGTGGAATGAAAATATGTGCAACTACAAATAAGCCACTGTCTCTGAGTTTACTGTCATTGCAGTGCAAAGATTTATCCAGTACACAAATAACAGCTCTGGGCTTTAATTTTTAATCCTTAATTATTAACCCCCTACTAGGGTTGCGGTGGGATTCCCATGCCCATCCAAGGAAGAACGTTTGGGTGCTGGGCAGATACACCAAGGACAGGGTACCAATCCATTTTAGAGCAATCAGTTTACTTTGAATCTATGATTTTAGACTAGGGAAGAAGTCGCAAAACCTGTAGGAATCCCACACAGACAATGGGGAACAAGGAAACTCAACTCAGGATTCGAACCGGGAATCCCCAGAGTAAAATTTAAGTAACAAAATTCTAATTAACATGAATTCATCCACAGGGAAGTATAATTGTGAAAAGAGCAGGTTTCCGGCAGAGTTGACTATAAAAGTAAGCAATCAAAGAAAGCTTTTCATTTTATTTGGGAACTACATGAAATGGAACTGTAACAAAAAAAAAAAAAAAAAAAAAAAAAAAAAACTCTTTTGAACAGGAAAGGTAAGGGTTAGAAATCTAGAATTTATCACAAAATGATGAAGACTACTGGGATTTTATACTCTGGAGTGATTAGAGCAAGAAAAATGTTTTAGAAACTAAAGGCTTTTAAAATGTATTGAGTAACAAAATTGAGAGGTTATAAAATACATGGTATCTATATAATAAAATCTTTGGTTTTACTGTAAAGTTATATTACTTAGCTTACATTCATGTTACAAGTTTAAAAAAAATGTATAAATCTATGAAGCTCAATAAATTAAACAAAATTGTTTTTGTGTTTAGAGAGACACTGATTAAAATCTTACTCTTCAAAGGGGGTGAACTAAATCATGCAGTGCATTGTGTATTTATAATGAGTGCAGAAAGAGTGGGAATCGTAAGCTGATGAAATATCTTCAAATTAAATTAAATTGCCAAATGAATCTTTCATTTCCGAGCAGACACACAAACACATTCATACACCCTCTGGCAAAAAGTATGGAATCACCAGTCTTGGATGAGCACTCTTTTAGACATTTCAACAAACTTAGATCAAACACATGATACAATAATAAGGTTATTCTAAAGTGCAACTTGTTGGCTTTCAGAAACACTCAAAGAAATGAGAAGAAAACATTGTGGAAGTTGAGTGATTCCATACTTTTTTCATAAGAATGAATTGATTCCGGGCGTCACGGTGGCTTAGTGGTTAGCACATTCGCCTCTCAGCGCCGGGGATTCCCGGTTCGAATCCCTATCTGGGTGGAGTTTGCATGTTCTCCCCGTGTCTGCGTGGGTTTCCTCCGGGTT
>JAOUQT010006675.1:0-12375 GCA_025769995.1 Xyliphius kryptos | reverse complement strand
TGTTGTCTGTTCCATTTGCACAACAGCAAGTGAAATTGATTTACAATCAGTGTTGCTTCCTAACTGGACAGGTTGATCTTACAGAAGTGTGGTTGTCTTGAAGTTACATTGTGCTGTTCCATTTTTTCTTTGAGCAGTGTATATCATTTTTCATAAAATGCCTTAGTATTTGGTTGATAAAGAAACTGGAAATCTTTTACTTGCGCCAGGGTTCATTTAAGAATTGGACTGGATTATGTCGCGGAAGACGAGTTTATTAGCGATTTAGCTTTCAGTCAACGTATTTATAAATCAAAACTTGTATTTTTAATAATAGTGTGTTGGTAACCATTTTATAAAAGCAATAAGGCACTCAAGGTTGTGCATTATTGTGAATAAACCACAGGAAAAAGGTGTAACAGCACTCTCGTGCCTTATTGCTTTAATAAACGGTTACAAACACACTTTGGTTTGATTCATAAATGTGTTTATTAAAAGCTAAATCGTTAATAAATTGATCTTCTGCAAAGTAACCTAGTCCTGAGTAAATGGTTTCTGGATTTGCTAAAAATCAAATACTGCCATCTTATTACCAAATGACAGAATGCAGTTTATTAAAAACAAATAATGTATCGTATATCGCGCATTAATACGAATGTGAAGCGTTTAGAGGTGTGCGTTATTGTTAATATGACAACCGGCTCAGCCAATCAGAATTAAGGAGCGGAACTACCCGTTTCATATAAATAAGTAAATGCTGTAGTGCCATCAGTTTACATGTAACATTTACCTGAGCAGGAAGAGAGACGGGGGAGAACTCCTCTATATTAAAGTGCACCCGTAGTTCCTCCCCCAGGCCTTCGATCTTCTCTAGCAAAACTGCACAACAGCACAAACCTTCAATCAACCAGACGAACATCACAAAAGCGTGGACAGAAAAGACATCAGAGCTCATACCATCCCGAACATCTCTGAGCCTCTGAAACATGTACTTGTAGGAGGTCGTGAGTGCGTCCTCTCTGCCCTCAAGCAGCTCCACAGAGACTGCAGTCTGGCCTTTTCCCATCCAGCGAGGACCCTGCACAGCCCCAAAAGTAGCCACTACTTCACCTTTTGCCCCACGCGTGTTGTACTTTTGGGATGGAGTCGCACTGCACACATACAAACAATAATTACATACACTTACAACCCTGTGCAGGACACGCAGATGAAATATAAATCAGTGAATGAAGATTAACCTTGGAGAAAAACTGGCAGGAGAGAGCAGCAGGCCTGGACTTGTGAGACGAGCGGCGCTGCGTTTGGACTGAGGATGCTCGGGAGTGGTGAGGGCCCGTTTCTGCGAACCCTGAAACACAATGTTTATGTTACAAATGTAGTAGGGAAAAAAAAATAAATTCTTGTGCACTTATTGCTTTAGAATAAAAGCCACCTTTGCTGGTGTTGAATAAGAATCCAGCAGATCTTCTTCCTCCTCTTCTGCTTTGATTCTGGTTAAGACGAGTTAAGAAAACCTCAGATCCAGAGCAAGTTACAAGAGATTTAGTTACAATTCATGGAGGATGTAGATAAATGTGATCAATGTAACAGTAGGAAGCATACTAATGCTTTTTTACACAGTGGATATTTACTTGTAATAACATTTTCACATTGTTGAACTTGTACTTTATATTGATTAAATAAACCTTTGTCCATTATTAATTATATTTATTAATTTCATTAGTTTCTTTAGTTAATATTTCCTAATGATGAGGATACAGGTCTTGAATGGAATGCACATCCCTTGTATTGGTGTTAAATTTGGTTCCTCTTGATGAACCCTTCATCTTCTGTTTCTTATTTAGAACCTGCACACAAACATAAAAAAAGATTTTTAACATAAGTGACAAAGGATTTATGTACATATTGTCATCCAGTCTTTTGCGTTTTTGTCAATTGTGTCTATAAGTTCATTTTATAAAATTCTTTTTGTTCTGTTTTTTTTATTCTAGCACAAATATTTTAAACGTTTCTCGACCCGCAGCATTTAACATACAACATTGAAATTTAGCAGTATCGTAGAACCCATAGCCACATAGGTAACTTGTGCTTTTTGGAGCAATATGGCAGCCGGTTCTCGGGCCACATCCCCTTTTTCAGAGCGCTTTTTCACCATAGGATTCCATTGAAAATGATTTTTCAGTTTTTTGGGGTTTTTTTTTATTTCAAAACCACTTTACAACTCGTCTGCTTTTTGGGTTGCTGTTTTTTCAGTCACATGTATCCTTTCCAAAACCTATATAAAAACTTTTTTTTATACTCACCTCATGCTCAAATGTATCCAGAGTGTTGAGTGTAAGCTTTAACTGGTCCTTGGTGGTACTGAAGGCGACCCATTCATTTACAAACTCTTCTCCTTTGATTCTGTGACACATGCACTGCTCCAGCACTGAGACACAAGAGAAAACAAAACAAATATGAAGCTCAATTCCTACCAACATATCTAATGTTTACAAACAGTACAGAACCAGTCAAAAGTGAACTACAGTACATACTGTGTACACCTCCTTTACTCTGTTTTCTAATGGTCAAGAACCCAATTGTAGCACCACAGAGCAGGTATTATTTGGTTGGAGCATTATTCCTATCCCAGCACCTTGTTCCAGAAGAAGGTTCTTTCAGTCCAATGTATACTGTACACCACTGTATATTGTTGAAATGCAGATAAAACCACCTGAACTTCTGCATAACCCCCTATTGTGGTTGTGGGGAGTTCCCCATGCCTGAAGGAGACATTTCGGGTGCTGGACAGATACAGGGGTGGGTATCTGGTGGTAGTTCAGTGGTAGGGTGCGGGCTAACAATCCCAGGTCCACTGAAGTTCCCAATGTGGGTCCTTGAGCAAGATCCTTAACCTTCATTGCTCCAGGGGTTCCGTATATACCCCTGACCCAAACCATCAAGTTTGGACACTTATGAGACAGTTTGGATAAGAGGGTCTGCAAAAATGACCAAATGTAAATCTATCGCACACTCACACACAAACTATATAATTTACAGCAGTCTATGTACTTTAAATACATGTTTTTTGGACTGTGGGAAAACATGGAGACTTCACCCAGATCGGGATTCAAATCAGGATCCCCAGTCCTGAGAGGAGAATGTAACTACTAATCCACCATGCTGTTCTCCCACACCGCACATCTGTTTGTGCACTACAGCAAATATTGTATAACCTGTCTCAGGACCAATGGTGGCACTACAGTGCAGCTATTTTTTGGTGTGTGCGTTATTCCTATCTTAGCAGTGTCACTGAGGTGTTTCAATGAGACTACAGCAGTAAACAATAAACTACCCAAAATATACCTGTTCTGTAATGCTCCTAACCAAAAACACTTAACTCTTAAAAACTTACTTTTATCTAGAACAGCCTCGTCCGCACAGGTGATGTCGAATGTCTCCAACTCCTGTTTTAAATCCTCTGCAGTGACAGCAGCCATGATGACGTTCTGCTGATTTATTGAACTTTATAAAAGCCCGTTAAATAAACCTGCAACAATTAAACTGTTAGGACTTACCATACTGTTAACGACAATATCATTCAGTTTAATACACTAGTTAATTTTAGTGACTCAATCACAACTTTAATACACATAACTGTCCGGAACACAGTGACCTTAACTATACCTTCAAACTGACCACGGCAGAATGTAAATACCCGCAAATAATTCACAAATAAACTCTAAAAACACCATAAAGAATGAAACAACGAAGCACAACATTAAAAAAAAAAAAAACAACCACGAAGTTTACCTGAAGAAAACGCCGGAAACTCGTTCATTAAATGACTGTTACATGACAACAACTCGGGATTGGCGCGGAAAGTTAGCGGGATATCATAGGGAGACGTCACTTCCGGGACTTTTATTACTACGTGGTCATTTATTTACTTTACATGTACATTTCACGTATCAAATTAAATATACAAACAGTCATTAGAATAAAAATCAAGGATTATGATTTTATGCAAGGTTTAAATTATAATCCTTAAACTCTTTACCCATCGCTTAATTGTTAATTTATTTGCGTATTTTCTCAATTTTGGAGACTTTTATCGTTTGTCAGGTGAATTAAAACTATTTTAAGGGCAAAAAAAATATGTGCAGAGACAAATGGTAAGCAGGTGATCTGTCCAGAAGGAAGTGTTTTTTAAATAAAATTAAGTACGTTTATGTATCCTATACGTTGTTTACAAACAAATCATAATTATTTAGGGACCTTCTAAATATCTCAAATATTAATATGGCAGCTGGATTATTGGTATAAAGTTCCTTGAACTGTAAATAATAACTCAACGAATAGATGACTTTTGTGCTTCTCTGGCCACCCTACCCTGCAAACCCCGCCTCCTATCCACGTAGTTCCCCAAAACACGTGTTTTGTGTGCCTGATAGCATTAGCTCAGCTCATGATTTTTGATTTTGAATGTTTTATTAGGTCAGCGAATCAGAATGCCGAAAGTAAAGCCCGAGAAGAAATGTCGCCAACACCAGGAGGTGAAAACTCAAGGTTTGTGTTTGTTTATGATTGACTTTTAGCTGACTGGACATTAATAAGAGATTCGAACCTCAGTTATACAGGAGGTTGTTTTACTGTCGCAGCTGTCATCAGGAGAACTAATACATTTGGTCCAGCAACACTTGAGTGGCATGACTGATTAAATCCACTCTGCTTTGTGTTTCAGGGATCATGTTTAACACCGGGATAGGTCAACACATCCTAAAAAATCCCCTGGTGGTCAACGGGATAATAGAGAAGGTGAGATCTCGGTGTCTTATCACGTCACTAAGAAATTAATGGTATCGTTTTTGATCGCAATTACTAGCAGAAAAGATTGATCGTCTCATCCCTAGTTGTGACTGGTCAAATGGACAGTAAGTGGGTCAAAAAAGGGGGCGTGTCCAAACTACCGTACATTGCTTACCTTCTTCAGTACGTCCTGGAGCATCACAAGGCTGGTAGTTCGGGTGGATCCTTCTCAGCATTGCAGTGATCATGACTTGGTGGTGGTGCACTGGTCGGATGAGTGGCTCAGACACATCACTGACACTGCTACACTGACAACAATCCACCACGCTAATTACCCAGCACTGAAAAAGGATCCAAATGAGCCCAATTAATTAATATGGATTATTAAAGCTATAAGATATGAGAAAGTGAATAAATCAGGAAAGAGGTGTCAGGAGTACAGTTACACCTCTTTCTTGTGATTTACTCACAATAATACACAACATTAAGAGCTTTATTGATTTTATTAAATGCTTACAAATACACTATAATAAAATAAAGGTTTGAATCGTAAATGTGTTTATTGTAAACAAAATCATTACTAATCTGGTCTTCATTTTGAAGTGTATGTTGATCGCTGGGTAACAGGTTTGCATATTTTCTAACAATCAAATGCTGCCTTCTAACAATCAAAGGCTGAATTACAGAATGCATTGGGAAAATATTGTAATGTATATCACACGTTTATTTGAATGTGGAGCGCTCAGAGGTGTGTTATTGTCCATAATGTCACAACTGGACAAACTGCTCAGCCAATAAGATTTAAGGTGAAGAACTACCCATTTTAAAATGTTCTTTAAATCAACAGGCTGCGCTAAGACCAACAGACGTGGTGCTGGAAGTGGGACCTGGAACGGGAAACATGACGGTAAAACTGCTGGAAAAAGCCAAAAAAGTGAGTGAGACCTATTTTTTATTTAAGATGTAAACTGAATATCGGTTTACATGAACATGAAACCTGTCATGTAGTTTCTAATGATTTAAAGGTGGTCGCTTGTGAGTTGGACACCAGACTTGTTGCTGAACTTCAGAAACGTGTGCAGTGCACGTAAGTGTTGGTCTTTTTCCCGTTATTGTTGTTCTACCTTCATGTCTCTGTGACTCTTAACCCCGTGTAACATTTACAGACCGCTGCAGACAAAGCTTCAGATCTTAATCGGTGATGTTCTAAAGGCCGAGCTGCCCTTCTTTGATGTCTGTGTAGCAAATTTACCATATCAGGTAGGAATGCTGTGCATTTCTGTATATGGTCCTTTGTATGATGACTTCATGCCGAACTCCAGTCCACATGCTTTTGCAGATTTCTTCACCGTTTGTCTTCAAGCTGCTGCTTCACCGGCCTTTTTTCAGGTATAAACTCCACGCTGGACACGTCTTGTGCATCATTTTGTATTGTTTACCCTTCTGTGGGTGTCTGCTCATTTAAACAGAAGTGTTTTCCCTCTGTAAGATGTGCAGTGCTGATGTTCCAGAGAGAGTTCGCCATGCGGCTGGTGGCAAAACCAGGAGACAAGCTTTACTGTCGGTTATCCATCAACACACAGCTGCTGGCCAGAGTCGACCATCTCATGAAGGTCAGGCATTGCCGCTTTTCTGACAGCATATTTTTGAGTCTAGCTTGAAATGACAACCTTATGAAGTAATAATAGAGATTCTTTTAAAATCTAAATGACTGTATTACTTCCCTTTAAAATACAGCTCTTGTTAAAATTAAAGAGGGCTGTGGAAGTAAACTTGGACTACACATACAGTGTTTCACAAAAATGAGTACACCCGTCACATTTCTGCAGATATTTAAGTAAATCTTTTCATGGGACAACACTGACAAAATTACACTGATACAATGAAAAGTAGTCGGTGTGCAGCTTATATAACAGTGTACATTTAATCTTAACTCAAAATAACTCAATATACAGCCATTAATGTTTAAACTATCGGCAACAAAAGTGAGTACACACCTAAGAGACTACACCCCTAAATGTTCAAATTGAGCATTGCTTGTCATTTTCCCTTCAAAATGTCATAGTGTTACTCAAATGTTAGTGTTACTAGGTGTCAGGTGTGCATAGGGGGCCAGGTGTGTTCAAATTTGTAGTACAGCTCTCACACGCTCTCATGATGGTCACTGAATGTTCCAACGTGGCACCTCATGGCAAAGAACTCTTTGAGGATCTCAAAACGAATTGTTGCGCTACATGAAGATTGCCAACAACCGGAAACTGAGCTGTAGCACATTGGCCAAGATCGTCCAGCATTTTAAAAGAGCAGGGTCCACTCAGAACAAACCTCTTGTTTGGTCGTCCAAAGAAGCTAAGTGCACATGCTCAGCATCACATCCAAATGCTGTCTTTAAAAGCTAGGCACAGCAGTGCTGTCAGCATTGCTGCAGAGATTAAAGAGGTGGATCGTCAGCCTGTCAGTGCTCAGACCAGACGCCAGCTGCACACTACATCAAATTGGTCTGCATGGCTGTCACCCCAGAAGGAAGCCTCTTCTGAAGTCTGTACACAGGAAAGCCCATAAACCGTTTACTGTAGACATTTCAACAAAGGACAAATATTACTGGAACCATGTCTTATGGTCTGATGAGACCAAGATTCATTAGTTTGGTTCAGATGGTCTCAAGCATGTATGACAGAAATCAGGTAAGAAGTACAAAGATAAATGGCATGCCTACAGTCAAGCATGGTGGTGGGAATGCCATGGTCTGGGGCTGCATGAGTGCAGCAGGTGAGCTCCAATATATACTGTGAAATACTGAAGCAGGGCATGAATCCCTCCCTCTGGAAACTGGGCTGCAGGGCAGGCTTCCAGCATGATAATGACCCCAAACACACCTGTAAGATGACCACTGATTTATTGAAGAGGCTGAGGGTAAAGATGGTAGACCGGCCAAACATGTATCCAGACATAAACCAAATAGAACATATTTGGGGACATCCTCAAGGAGGAGCACAATGTCTCGAATATCTGCCAGCTCCGTGATGTCGTCATGGAGGAGTGGAAAGCATTCCAGTGCCAACCTGTGAAGCTCTACTAAACTCCATCCATGCCCAGGAGAGTTGAGGCAGTTTGGAAAATAAGGGTGGCCACACAAAATATTGACACTTCAGATGAAAAGACTTCATATCAGTATTGCATTCACAACACTACCTGCATGCAGAATACTACTGGGTTGGAAATTGCCTCCCAAAGCATCTATATGGTTAAGGGAATCCAGAGATACCAGTTCTGATGGGAAAACTTAATTCTGTTTCTGACAATGACCGTGTCCAATCATAAAGCATGTGCATTCTTAATTACACTATATTGGCAAAAGTATTTGCTCACACATCAAAATGATCAGAAACATTTGTGAATAACTGGCTCGCTCTCAGTCGTGAAATTTCCTCGCTTCTAAATATTCCACACTCAACTGTCAGCTGGATTATAAGAAAATAGAAGTGTTTAGGAACGACAGCAACTCAGCCACCAAGTGGTAGGCCACGTAAACTGATGGAGTGGGTTCAGCGGATGCCGGTGCGCGTAGTGCCAAGAGGTTGCCAACTTTCTGAAGAATCAATCACTACAGAACTCCAAACTTCATGTGGCCTTCAGATTAACTCAGTGCTCAGAGAGCTTCATGGGAATGGGTTTCCATGGTCGAGCAGCTACATCCAAGCCATACATCACCAACTGCAATGCAAAGCGGTGGATGCAGTGGTGTAAAGCACGCATTCTCTGAAGTGACAAATCGCGCCTTTCCATCTGGCAATCAAATGGACAAGTCTGGGTTTGGCAGTTGCCAGGAGAATGCTACATGTCTACATTGTGCCAAGTGTAAAGTTTGGTGAAGGGGGTATTATTTATGGTGTGGGGTTATTCTGGAGCTTGGCTTAGCCTCTTAGTTTCAGTGAAAGGAAGTCTGAATGCTTTAGCATACCAAGAATTTTTGGACAATTCCATGCTCCCAACTTTGTGGGAATAGTTTGCAGCTGGCCCTTTCCTCTTCCAACATGACTGTGCACCAGTGCACAATGCAAGGTCCATAAAGACTTGGAGGACAGAGTCTGGTGTGAATGAACTTGACTGGCCTGCACAGAAAACTGACTTTAACCTGATAGAACATCTTTGGGATGAATTAGAGCAGAGCCTGAGAGCCAGGCCTTCTCGTCCAACTTCGGTGTGTGACCTCACAAATGCACTTTTGAAAGAATGCTCAAAAATTCCCATAAACACACTCCTAAACCATATATCTACATCTGAGTATTGTATCTGTAGGCTCTAAAGTTTTTTAGATGTATAAAAGAAAAACATTGGGTGATCGTTAGTGTTCTCTCTCTTTTACCAATAGTGTCCTAATGTTAAATTAGGGGCAGGTCAATTTGTGTTTATATATATATGAAAAAAAATGGAAAGGGTTTTTTATTAGTAAATATCTTTAATTTTTTTTTCAAGCTTCCAAATAAAAAATGTTTTAAAAAAATAAATGTCATTTCAGGTGGGAAAAAATAATTTCAGGCCTCCACCGAAAGTGGAATCCAGTGTGGTCCGGATCGAACCAAAAAATCCTCCGCCACCTATAAACTTTCAGGTTTGTTGATAATGAATGTAATTCAATGTAATTCAAGCGGGGACATAAATGAAGTTTACAGTTTGTGCACCCGATGTCCGCAGGAATGGGACGGTCTGGTCAGAATCGCATTTGTAAGAAAGAACAAGACCCTGAGTGCAGCCTTCAAGTAAGTATTCATTTCACAATGAGACTAGATGTCAGTTTTACCTCACAGAACAGACACACACTCTGCGTTATCATGTGATCTGCTTAAGGTCCACTGCAGTCGAGCAGCTTCTGGAGAAGAACTACAGAATTCACTGTTCCATGCACAACGTGGTGAGTGAACACTGAACACTTTTTCCTGACCATATGAGAACAATCCATCAAGTTCCATGTTAACAATGTTACTGCACACATTCAGGTCCAATTGCCTGATGCTCTATTACACTCACAAACGCAGGACTGAATAATCATGCATTTATATTCATTATCTTGCACTTAATCCTGTACGAGGGTCGGGGGGGTTCCCCCATGCCCATCCAGGGGAGAACGTCTTAGGCCCTTGACAAATAAACCCAGGACAGGGTACCAATCTTATCACTCACATAGGCAGATTATATGGGGAAATTTAGAGCAGCCAATTTACTTTGAAGCCATGTTTTTTGACCGTGGGAGGAAACCACAGAACCCGAGGAAACCCATGCGAGGAGAACATGGAAACTCCACCCAAATTGGGATTCGAACCGGGAATCCCCAGTGCTAAGGGTCCAATGTGCTAAGTCCCTAGAGTAAATCATCGGTTTCTTAGTTTTTAGGATGTACTCAAATTCGGTCCGGTTGCCAAGGCCCCCTTTTGAGCATGATTGTCTCCGCTGTCCTGCTTTAACAGCGAGGGACTGCAATTCATACTTAATAGAAGTACGCTTGGGAGAAGCATGGGGCCTGTCGTATCCTGCTTGGGGGCAGTATGGTACGAGCACACCTGTCAAACTGCACTTTGGGCATAAAAAGTGCTCAGGCAGATAAGAACCCAGTGTGAGTAGAACCCTAAATCTGCTTTCATCTTATCTGCAATCGATTAACTCGTGTAATTCCATCATTAAAAATGATTGGCTGAGCCAATTGTCCAGCTCTAACCTTATAGACACACACCTCTGAGCGCTTCACATTTGTAATAATGCGATATACAATATTTTGTTTTATAAACTGTATTCTGTAATTTGGCCACTAGATGGGAGCGATTACTCAGCGATCAGCGTTCACTTTAAAAAGCAGACTATATTACATTGTGGAGGACCATTTTGCTTTCAGTATTTTATTATAGTGTTTATAAGCGTTTTATAAAAGCAATAAGACACTTGTGTATTATTGTGAATAAATCACAGAAAAGAGGTATTACTGTACTCTGCTTCGCATCAGGCCGAACCCCCCCCCCCCCTTTCCGGCGATTTATTCACAATGCCACATCCCGTATTGCTTTAATGTTATGGCTGTATGATTATATGGGTTGACTGTTAAAGATGCCATTTAAAGTGTTTTTCTAAAACCCTTCATCAACAGGAAATACCACCAGACTTCAGTATTGCACAGAAACTAGAGTGTGTTCTGCAAGATGCTGGGTTTAGTGAAAAGCGGGCTCGATCTATGGATATAGACGACTTTATGGTGTAAGTAAACATACATATTTCTTCTCAACGTGAGTTCAATTACAGGTGTCTCTGAACTCCCTTTTCCCCGTTCTCCAGAATCCTTCACGCTTTCAATTTAGCTGGAGTCCACTTTTCATGAGGCTGAGGATGGCTGCTGAAGTAATCACTGATGGAAGACGTGATCTAACCCCACGCCTCTCTGTACGCTGGCCTGCATTATCGCTTAAAAGGCCCTGAAAGACGTTAAAACGGTTTGGAGCCTAACGCATGAATTCATCAGAAAACACCACCTTTCTCCCTCAAATAAAGCAAGGATTTGCAGGAACACCCGTGAGATTCCTCTACGATTATATAAGGAGTCTGCAGTATAAATACATTACAGATGTGTACTATATAACTTTTATTTATATAAATGCATCTGGATTTAAAAGAATAAATGTCTTTTGTCTAATTTAACAATGTCCTTTTATTTTCAAGATGTTCAGTTTAAACACTGGATGCATTTACACTAAGAAAGTACTGGGGTGGACAAAGTTTGTGGAAGTTTTTCATAAATACTAACAGCAGTGAGAAATTTTACTTAAAAGCTAAACCTGAAATCATGTAAGCAGAAATAGAATTTATTATTTTGTATTTACTTATTTGTAACTATTAATTAATTTCTGGTAATGATTCTGCACAACCTAATATCTGACTAATCTGCTGCAGTCCCTTTGGATGGCAGCTGAATTGAGGTGCCCTTTCTACATTTCCGTAGTTGCAATATCCCATCATCTCACTTGATGCCGCCAAATCCTACACGAAGATACTTGTTCGCAAACTGTCCATTCTGGTTCGGTCCTTTTAACTGATGGTTGGTCAACCATGGCATTCATTATTCAAACTCATGACTATAGGGGCAATTTAGCAGCCAATTCACCTTGAATCCATGTTCTTGGACTATGGTAGGAACGCAGATGAAACCCACGGGAAGAACATGAAAAACCACCCCGATCAGGATTCTAACTTGAATCCTTGAACTGTGAATCCCCAGCGCTGAGAGGCGACCATGCTAACCACTAAGCCAATTTCCAATGTCATGCATGTTCAAATTCTCAGTTTTAATCCCAATCTGTGTGGAGTTCGCATGTTCTCCCCATGTCCACGTGGATTCAATGTTAATGGAATGCTCTAAATTGCCCCATATAGTCTGTATGTCTGCGCACATGTGAGCGTGTGTCCAGCGATAGATTGACACGCTGTCCTGGGTGTACATAAATGTTCCTCTGTGTAACAGGCTGTTACTCTATCTGCTTTAAATATAATTTGATAAAGTGATTCATTTTGCCTACTGTGCTTACACACAGAGGAATTTGTCCTCCACATTTAACCCATCTGTGCAGT
>JAOUQT010006657.1:0-12377 GCA_025769995.1 Xyliphius kryptos | reverse complement strand
ACATAGGACTACATAGTGACCTTGACATTTAGGAAATTGTGTGTTGTTCTCTAATTTTGATCTCCAGTGTATGTTTAATAACACAACCAAAGTCTGATAATCATTATTCCTAATTAGAATGATGCTGACTTAAGTTTCTCTATATTAAAAAATATTTTTAAATTAGTCAAGCAAATTGATGCAGTTTACTGTTACCAGCAAATGTGATCAGTAATGCTCATTGTGCATTTTAATAAAAAAATCCTTTCTAGCAGTAAATTTTAAAATTAAATAGTAACTTGTTACAGAATTAGAATTATTTGGCCAAATATGTTCACCAACAGGGAACTTGGGTTTGGTTGATGGTACCTTTTTAATGCAGATGCACAGCGTGCCTTATTGAGAATAAACACACGGACCTCCACTTGCGTGTCATGCCTAATAACACCTCGTTCTTGTGATTTATTCACAATAATGCACAGCTTTGAGTGCCTCATTGTTTTTCTAAAACGGTTACCAACACACTAGAATACCAAAAACAAAAATTTAGATTTACAAATGTGCTTACTGAAAGTAAAATCGATAATAAAGTCGCCTTCTGCGACATAATTCAGTCCGTTTTTAAAAAAGAACCCTGATGCATGTAAAAGATTTCCATTTTTAAACAATCGAATACTGCCATGTAGTCGCAAAATTACAATAAGTGATTTACAATTTATGAAAAACTTTGGAAAAAAAGTTTATCGCGCTTTTATATGAATGTGAAGTGGCCGGAGGTGTGGGTTATTGTGATACAAGCGGCTCAGTCAGATTTAGGACCGGAACTACCAGTTTTATTTTATAAATGTAATTTAACGACTACACTGCAAAGTTTAAACAAAAGGTGCAGGGTACATTGTAATGCAAGAATAATAAAGTGCAACATAAGGCAACTATTTTTGTGTATGTCATTAAGGCAATGATTTGTGTATGTACAGTTAGTTATTGATCATCTGATAACTACTGAGATGAGGCATGAGAAAAGATTTTGTGTATTGTAGTTTTTGTGTACAGTGTTTGAGTAGTAGTAAAACACTTTCACACTCCAAAGAAACAATAAGAAATGGGATTTAGCTCAATGTAATGCAAATTGACCTTTAACTGAACTGCTGAGATGTCAGGTCGTTTATTTCCTGTAAAGATTTAATTAGGTTTCACTCAAACCAGCACTGATACTAAAGCTGACCTGAAGAGATTACTGCAAGCATTTAGAATGTTTATTATCTTCTGCTTACTCCTCTATGAGGGTTGCGGAGGGTTCCCCAATGACCATCCAGTGGAGTGGTTTTGGGTGCCAGATACACCCCCGTTAGGGCATCGATCTATCGTTGGGCACACACAAATACACAAACAATATGGGGCAATTTAGAGCAGTCAATTTTTACATTGAATCAATATTTTTGGAATGTGGGAAAGCCACCGTTAAGTAACTTATGTTAGAATGTCCTCAAGAAAATGTACTTACTGATGAGACAGTATCATAAAATAAGAGCAAAAAAAAGATTTCATTTGATTTTTTACCATTTTTTGTGCTGGAATAAAATTTGTGAAGTTTAAAATGGTCATGTTTTAAGCCATTTCAGCACATTTAGGGCATTTAATGGCAGTACATGGGTTGTGTCATTTACATTTTTTTAATCAAGTTATATGATACTAGCCGGTACTTGTTCTATGCCTGGGTGGCGAGCATTTTCACAGGCACATTTTAAGTCACTCACCGATTTTCAGACTTGCCAAGATACACCTTTCAATTTAGTCTTCATAGTTTTTGGGAAGCATAGCAGTGCTATGAAATCGGACAGTCAGACGTTCTCTTTGCTTTTTAAGTGTGTGTAGCTTGACAAGGTTGGTGTACTTGCCCTTGTGAGGAAATGCTTGTGTGCAAGCCCATTTCGGCATTCCTATAAACCATTGTTTTTTGAGACACTTCATTCTTGTAATTTTTTTTAGACTTTTGGTTTGATTCCATAAAGCTTGTGTAGTTTGTTGTCCCAGTCGTTTTGCCATTTGTTATTATAAAATGTAAATCTTTTTGGCAGAGCATCCGTGAGAAGAATGGGCTGAATAGTGATTGTTATATTTAAACATTTTAATGATCAGAACCAACACTGACCAATGCAGGCCCTTAAATAGAGACTAATCTGACTCAAATAATGACTTTGCATACAATGCCCCTTAAAACACAGGATCAATAGTTTAACACTAATGGACAAGGTCCAAAACTACATTACACTACACACTTATTTAATGGAGTGTAACTGCTCAAAAGCCCTGTTAAGAAGTTTATTGGGGATCAGATAGATGCTACACAAAAAAAAAAAAAAAAAATTTTTTTTGCTACCAAAACAAAAGTGCAGTGTAACCAGTACGTCCCAGTGAAGCTACACTTCATCAGTGCTCCCGAAAAGGATAAACCCTGTTAAATCACGCGATCAGAATTGGTGTACATCTTTATTTCTGAATAAGCAACTATTTGAATAGTCCATCAGCTGCAAAGACACAGAACAACCGTTTTAAACATCTGAGTGTGATGAAAATAATCCCATAATATGATGACTGATACATAAAATTCTTAAGATTAAAAATAAAATAAAACGAAAAACAAAACAAAAACAGTCAGTGTGTAAAGATTCACTTTATTAAAAAGACCACTGGCATTTTCAACTCCAAAGGGGAAAAAAAAAAAAACAAAAACAAAAAAAACCCACAAATACTTTAAGCTCAGCTTCTACCCAATTATGGCTCATTCTTTTGTAACTCATACTGCTGACCCACCCCCTGCCCCGGCCACTCATCCACAGACCATCACTGACTACGAATTTGGGCCAGAAACTAAAACTTAACAGCTTAAAATTAGTTTAAAAAGTTTAATACAGAGAGCAGACCAGATTCAACGTAAATAAGAAAAAGAAGCAGCCGAGCAGATGTTAGGAAAGTACAGATGTGTGGATGCAGATGGTTGAAACTGAAACAAAACGTTTTACTAACTAAACAAAATGAAACCAGTGAGATCTGAACTGATGTTAACAGACAGCTAGGGCCATCAGCATAATGAGGCAGGTGGAGGAGAGGCGGGGAGAATTGGGGTGAGGGCGATAAACAACGAGGGAGTTTGTGTTCCAAAATCAGTCGGCGTCAGGCGTAGGACTCTTTCTGGGAGTGACCGACCTAGAGCGGCTACACACACACGTGGTTCGTTAACACACACTCCATTTGTTAGTCATACAACACCTAATTAAAATCCTTACTTTATGTACTTCTGTAAACATATGTATATAGTCCTCCAGAACAGTTTTAATTTTTAAGCCATATTTTTTAAGTGCATGTTTGCACTGGAAGGCTGTTTTTATTTTTAATCCTATTGTACTTGTGTACATTGATGAAAGCTTTCTATTTTACTCCATATCAATATTAAACTAGGTTACACAGAAATCCCCTTGTTTGACTTGTATCTTATTTAAAAGTTAACCCCAATAATACATGCTTGTAATAAGATTAATATAGGTTAGTGTTAAATTGGGATTAAATTACAATCCAGAAACTTTAAACTAAATCTCTTTAGACTCATTTTCTATATTAAAAGTTACAGAATAAGAACATCTATTAGATACTATAATTTCCACAACACTCACCTGTCTCTCTTCTTGCTAATGGAGCGAGAACGAGATCTGGAAGCGCTTTGTCTGGAGCGGGAGCGGGAACGTGACCGAGAATGAGAACGACTGTTTGAAAAAGGAAAAAATGTATAAAAAAATGTTATTAAGCAAACAAGAACCTACAGGAGAGGTAAACTCACCTATACACAACTATCAAAATATACAACTTTAATACAAATACACTAAATGGCAAATTTTGAAGACTATCATTTAATAGAACAGCTGCAAGCTACAAAGCTAAAATAACTCCACTATCCAAACATTCATCCGCAGGTAGAGCCAGGACGCAATTATTACATTACCAAGAGCAGCCTGACCTGTTCACACCTGACTGGATGCATAAATTCTAAACAGAATTCTGGACTCGTGTGACTGTTTTTTTCACTGCTTATTTGTTGTTCTGCTTCCAAGCAACAATAGCAATCAAACTGGTGCAGCACCAGTGTTGTACTCAGACAGATGGGTCTGTATTATTTTTACACGGTCATTGTTTTTACTCTGAATGTTTATTAAAACCCACCTGTTCCTGCGCACTGGTGTTCTGGACCTTCTGGCAGGACTTCTGGAGCGGCGCACAGGGGAGCGAGAACGCCGAACTGGAGTTCTGGACCTGGAGCGACCCGGAGACGCAGACCTACAGCAAAATTATAGTTACAAACACTTTAAACAGAGCATTTTTAGTTCCCCCTGTAGTGCAGTGACCATGCAAAACAGGAACTATATGGTTAAAGACACAAAGGATCAGTACCAGGTCAGCAATTAAGCAAAACATTCTGAACACTGTATAACTAACCATTTTAACATCTAGCAAGTTTGTGGACAGTCAGAGGAAACCTACGGTGATGAAGGAAGAACATGCTAACTTTACCTATAAAACATTAAATTCCCCCTGCCACAAGTGGTCCATATTTAATTGGGTAGTGCAAAAACACTACTTTGTTTAATTCTAAATGTCCTACTTAAGATCAATTATAAAACAACTTTAGCCTAGAAGACAATCTGTGGTGTTATTTCAGGAGCAGGTGCCTAGAATTAAATTAACTAGATTCATTTCAGCTTTATATACACCAACACAAAAACTCACCTGCTCCTCCTACGGGAGTATGATGGAGAGCGGTTTCTCCTAAAGCACAAATCAAGACCACACATTAAAACACTGACGTGATTAAAAGCAGGTTTTTTCATGAACAAAGCGCAAAGCTCTTACCGCTCGTTGCTACGACTGCGAGAGTGGTATCGTCGACCACGAGATCGAGACCGGGAGCGGGACCTGAAAATAAAAGCACATGTTCTTGATACTGTGCTGCAGACACGAACACATCATGTACTTTATTATCTTGTTTCTTGGCCTTCATCAAGCATAAGACAGCAGCACTGGTATACTGTTATTTACAAATCTGTGCTGGAAATACTGCTATTTTATCTATGTAAACTTTTCTTAAGTATTAATAGCTGCTTTATCTAAAGCCACTAAAACGCAATAAGTCAGTAGTTTAGAAAAAAACAGCTAAACTGTAGTAGCATCAACCCTGCGCATTACTTAATCTGGCTTTTTTTTTTAATTATTATTAGAGCAAATGTCTGTGGAAGAAGTGTTTTGACTTTTTTTGTAAATGCTGAGTGATTCAACCTTACAGATGGTGTTGGGAAAGTTGTTCCACCAATTAGCATTGATGAATGAAATGAAGTGAGAATTAGCACTTTGGTAATTTGGAATTACCAGGTGACATTCATTACTAAAGCCCAGTGAATGAGTTGGAGTGTAATTAGTTAGGATAGTTCGAAGGTAAGAGGGAGCAGACCCAAAGATTGTCCTGTAGGCCAGAGTCAGTACCTTGTACTGAATGCAAGCAGCTATAAGAAGACAATGAGAGAAAGGAGTAATGGGGGGACATGAGTTAACTTTGGTTGGTTGAACAAATCAGGCTGTGGAGTTTTGAACCAATTGTAGAGGCCTGATTCTTAAAGATGGTAAACCGGCAAGCAGAGCATTACAACAGTCGAGCTGGAATAGGATGAGGGCTTTGACCAACAGCTGAGTAGCTTGTTTTGTTAGAACATATCTGATTTTTCTGATGTTATACAGAAATATTTTGCAGGAATGGGCAGTTTAAGACATGATCTGAAAGTTTAAGATGAGTGTCAATTGAGAAACCAAGATTACAGACCAAGTCAGTTGGAGAGAATTGAATCTTATGGGTACTTCCTGGTCAAATAAAATAAAATGTACTTCAGAAAATTTAATCCTCTTGTTTATACCCCCACCCCAAGTACAAACCTGCTGCGTCGGCTGCCCCTCTTGCTGTAGCGGTAGCAGTCGTAGGCGTAGTGGCCGGTCTCTCCACACTGGTAGCAGCGGTCATTCGGATCAAACTGCCTGCGGCTCGGCCGCCCAAAGCGGGATTTCCGGGTCATCCCATTAGACATTTCGACACGGATTCGTGCACCGCAGAGCATCCTGGGTAACAAAACAGCCATCGACAAACAGCTTTAGATATACTTCAAACTTTGAACATTCTCATTACACTGAGGAGAACAAAATCATGTTAATTATTCATAGTTTAAAACTAAGAGTAACAACCATTTTTTGTAATGTGACAGTCAATCTCTTTCTCCAAGTGACCATATACTACAAGATTTTATTAAAGAGCATTAAGGTCATGACACCAAACCAACCTCACGCCGCAACAGCACTTAAACAGTGCAAAGACGTACAAACAATGGCCAACCAGTATGTACATCCAGCACCGAGAAGTCTGCTGGTTTGCAGTCAATTCATGGTGAATTCATGGAGCATTCATGGATCATTATATTCTGTCTAAGAGAAGCTTGTGGATGTAAATCTCAGCAGTGCCCCAATACTAGAGCTCGACTCTAAAGAAAAACAATCACTATGCATTTTTGTCACCAAATATCAGGCATGTCTATTGAAAAGGTGAAATGCAGGGAACAAAGGTAAATCTTAACTTACTTTCCATCCATTCCTTTTACAGCGTCCTCTGCGTCTCTGGAGTCCTCATACTCAACAAAAGCAAAGCCAGGTGGGTTGCGAGCCACCCAGACGCTCCGTAGAGGCCCATAGTAGCTAAATGCACGCTCTAGTTCACCTTTTGCTGCCCCACTGCCCAGGTCTCCCACATAAACCTTACAGTCAGCAGAACTTCGTGAAGAGTAAGACATGCTGAGCCGTTAACCTGGAAGAAACATGATAAAACTTGGGTCAATATAAATTAAAAAACCTCACCGATGTCAACACCAGCAACAACAAGTCTTCAAGGAGATGGGATCTAGAAGACTTCGTAGTCTAGTTTATGTAATTTTTTTAGGTGTGTATTACCATTTACCTCTAAAAGCAATTGTGAGTTAAACACTGACGTTTCATGCGGAAGCCTGGTTGATTCTAGTTTATCCTGAAAGTTTGTTATACACATTTGTTCACTTAAGCAGAGACTTTTGTCCAAAAGTATTATCCATTATTATTAATGGGTGGGACCAGAACACAGGATCAGCAATGGTAAAGCACCTCTGTGGCAGTAAAATAAAACAAAATTAAATAAAAACACTTTTGTTGGCACATTGCATACACAGTGAAACTACTTGAGCCTGAAAAACATATAATTTAGCAGCCACTTGTAACCTCACTATAGAATAGGCAGCAGAGTTGTTTTCAATACGGTCTTCAAAACCTCTAAACGCCACATCGTCACTAATAATTCTGTTCACGCTAAGAGCTACACACAGAAAAATACTTTAAAAAGGTGAACAAAAGCACCAACATGGCCAGTAAATTTACACAGTCATAAAACGAATCACTTTAGAGTTCAACATCACCGTAGAACAGAAAGCAGGTTCTCACAGCCTTTTGCATTCAGAGTACAACAGAGGCGTTACATTTTATTTCCATTTTATCGTGTATTTCATTTTACAACAAAAATTGTAAAGAAATTGTCGTCCGTCACTATTTTGCACTTCACTTACTGTATGGCAATAATAAATTCTGTATGGCAGAGCCTTTTCTACATAAATGTGTTTACATTAAAGTGTTTAAGAACATATGGAGCATTTAAGAGTGTGGTAAAGAGCAATAGGAACGGGAGAAGAGTATAAAAACTTGTAACTTAAATCTTTACAATGCCACTACTTTGAGGATTTTCACCCATTACAGGGGTGTCTTTGGAACATAAAAGCTGGGAAGTGAGGGATTACTGTAAAAAAAAAAAACCCTAAAATGTGCAGAAACCTCACCAAACAGCAATATGTACTGTTATTTTAAATATATTTATTTAGGGGGAAAAAAACAGTAACCTGCAATCCTTCCAATCGAACACTTAATATGAAATGAAAAATCCACAGCAATTTGACTGGGGTGGAACCTCATTCCTTAATTCTGTTTTCCAGTTAGTGAGAAGAAAGCTCATTCAATAGAAATGGTCCAGTTTAAGTTAACGTCAAAGTTTGCTTTATTAGAGCAGGTTTAGTCGAATGTTTATGTCACTATAATAACAGTGAGGCTAAGCTCTAAGGTGTTTCATGACAACGAATTTGAGCAAATTAACCAGGTTTGTGTCAAAAAGCTTGGCTTAGAGTTAGGTCTGACTCTCAATCCACTATTAGACACATCCACGTTATTACTCCAACTTGTAGATGTAAAATAATTTGATTTTAATTTTGAAATTTAATTCAATTCAATTTCAAATAGCTTAACTGGCATGACATGTATTGCATTCCTATTGCCCAAAGTTGAGTACACAAACACGATTTAAAACCATTAGCTCTCCATCAGTTCTCAGGATTTTGTCTACATGATGATGAAAACATACTTCTGGATGATAAAGTATTCCCCATCATTCGTCACGTATGCGTTTAAACGATCACATTACTAAAAACACTAATAACGGTATGTGGACCTTCTAAGAAACAAGTAAGTGTACAGAAAGGGTTGAATGAGGGCAGTAAAGTAACCCTATAAACCCGGACTGTGCTGGTCAGGACGTCGCTCGCAGGGACGACGTACGATTAATTGGAAACATAAACAACATGTCTATGAGAAGAACTAACAATCCGCCAATTAAGTTACTAAATCCTTACCCACGATGTTACAATCCGTAGAACAATAGACAAATTAACCAGTTAGCAAACATTACTAGCTTAGCAAAGCTAACGTGCTAGCTAACCGCCTTTGTTCGATACTGCATCCAAAATAACATTTGTGACAAACACCAAACATTAAGAAACTTTAAAAAAAAAAACTCGAGAGCAACGTGAACACCATTATTTGAATACAAAGCACCACGCGGTGTGGATTTTTAAACCAGTCGCGTTTTGTTATTTAATTGTAAAAATGTGACGGTTTGTAAACAAGCTTTCGCACAGTGCGATTTAACGAAAACACACATTTATAAACTGAACTGAGATGAAAAGACAACAAACCGTAAAACAAAAAGCTCGTTTTAAATATCGCAATTAGGAAACAGGTCTGTAAATTGGGAACTGGCCATAAAACACAACAAGCGCCCTACGTAGGCGCCCTACCTAGCGTGGGGTACAAGAGAATGTAATGCGCTAGATGGCGCACTTGCTAATAAACCACGTTGCCGTTTGGGATACATCCGCACCGATACTCGGGTTAATAGCTCGGCGCTGTGGAAATTTTGCGAAATAAGTAGATGCGTTTGAAGTGCGTAAGATTGAAAGTCACATCGCAGTTGCGAGAGAATGTCGCCTCCCTGTGGAAACCGTAGCGTGCAGGCAGGATTTAACTCTGTAAGCTGTTCATCTGTTAAGCTAATCAGGCTAACTATAGCGTTAGCTTAGCGGACATACTGCCAGCTTCGTGTCGGCCTCTTCGCTAGAGACGGCGCGCGCGCCCCTTTTCCGGTTGAGCACGCGCCGCAGGGCCTGGCCCCCGCTACCCTCTGGGCCCTCTAAATTTCCGAACGCGTTAAGACGGCGTGGCGTGCGAAAGGCTGCAGAATAAACGTGCGACTTACCGCGTGTTTTTTCGCTCAAATGTACCGTCACGGGGACGCTCGCGCACTCTCTCTCTCTTCCCGGAAGCGCGAGCACCGTTTCCAAGAGAGCGCGCGCCTTCGTGACGACGCGCGGGGGCGGGTTTTGCCGGCTGCAGTTTCTGATTGGCTCGCGCGGGCCGTGACGCGGGAAAAAGGCGCACCGCAGAGTGAAGCAGAGCTCGAGACCAAACAGGGTAGCATTAAAAGTCCGTCTGCTTCAAAAGCTCATAACTAATGTCACTTATTTCGGCGTCAGACTTTGTGCTACAGTCCACAACAAGCAGTATTTAAGACCGCTCTCTAACAGTAACAGTTTGGGGAAGGCACATGGTCATGCACATAGTACTAGCCGTTCTGAGCCTGAGTGGCGAGCATTTTAAAGGCACATTTTAATGAAGTCCCTCATTGGTGTGCTTATTTGGCAAGATATTTTTTCAATTATGTTTTTATTAAAGTTTTTGGGAAGCAAAGTGATAAAACAAATTTAGTCAGATGTACTCTTTGCTGTTGACGTGCAACTCGTAACGTGGTACAGCATTAGCTTTTTCGTGGTGATTTATTTGCCCCTTGTGCTTCTGTCCTTTACATTTAAGCCATTTGTACAGCAAAACAAACATACACTGAGTGAAGTGAACACACAGCACCCTGGGAGCATTTGGTGCCTTTCTCAAGGGCACTTCAGCCATAATACTTGGTGGGACTGAAAAATCAAACCAGAGACCCTAAGGTTGCAATACTGGTTTCCCTAACCACAAGCCTGTTAACTGCCCGCAACAATCACTACAGCGGGTCCTTAAGTAGTGTTCTTTGGTGTCAAATTTTTTTTTCATATATATATATTTTAAATATTATAGGACAACAATGCAAAAAAAGAGAAAATTCTAATCTTTAATTCAAGTGCCTTTATTTGGTAGAGAAGAAAAAACAATAATAAATCTTTTGAATTAAATTGTGTGCCAAAATTATAGACACCCCTGTGGTTAGTACTTCAGTACGAACCTTTTGTCAACATAACAGCACTTAATCTTCTCCTATAACTCTTTACAAGATCGGAGAGTACAGAAAGAGGGAGCTTCAACCATTTGTTTTTCCACAACCTCTTTAAATCATCCAGAGGGTTGGGAATTCTCTTATGCACTCTCATCTTCAGCTCACCCCACAGGGTTTCTATTGGGTTGCGATGACTAAGATGGCCGTGATAGGAGCTTGATTTTGTGTCTTTTGAACCATTTTTTTGTAGATTTGGCCACGTTTAGGGTCATTTATCTTGCTGAAACACCCAGTGATGACACATCTTTAGTTTTCAGGCAGAGGCCACCAAATTCCGATTTAAAATGTCCTGATATTTCAAAGAGTTCAAAGTTCCCAGGAGAAACAGGCCCACAGCATCACCAATCACTCTATGCTTAACTGTAGGCAAGAGGTGTTTTGTTGCGTACTCATCCTTGGCTCATCTGGCCAGAGCACATGGTCCCAGGTAAAATTCTAGTAGCGTTTGGCACCTACTCTACCCGCTTATGCTTATGAGTATAACTCAGAAAAGCCTCCGTGCATGCCTTCCAAACAGCTTGTTGGTATGTAGTGCCTGACAGTTGTTTGGAAGCCCTTGTAACCCTAAGATGCTACCACTTGCTTCAATTCTCTTACAGTAAGCTTTCTTCTAACACTGCACAGTGAAAAAATACACTTGCATCCTCTTTTAGGTTGGTTGTTACAGTTCCAGATGTTTTGAACTTTTTGATGATTGCTCTGTCTGTAGATAAGGGCATCTGCAGACAAGGGGCTATTTTCTTGTAGCCATTGGCTGACTTATGAAGGTCAACACACATTTGCCTTACTTAAATAGTGTGTTCTATTGTCTTTCCCATTTTTAAGAGTGAGAAAGAGAAATAGGCCTCTATGTAGCACCATATTTTTTACCACAGGAAAGCAGGAAGGGATGAATTACTAATTAAAGGTTCCTGAACTAAATTGTTGCAATATTTATTTTCAATATTTTTTAAGGGTGCCAATAATTGTGGAATAGGTTATTTTATGGGAAATATATTTTTCTTACTTTTTTCACTTGATTTGAAGCTTGCTTTTTATTTTTTTTTTCAATGTGAGATTATGTTTCTGCAATAAATCATTCATTTTAAGACATTTTAAGTAGGGGTGCCAATAATTATGGAGGGCACAGTATATGCCAAGTGACTTGCATCTTCCCCTCCAATCTACCTGTGTGCCAGATGAGAGGAACTTCTGTTTTTCTTGCTAATCCGTCCACAAACAATCAGTGAAATCTGAAATCGATAAAAACGGATGCGCCCATTTCCATTTAAATCAATATAAATTCAGTTTTAAAGACTCCAAAATACAAACCAAAAACACAATTTATGGAGAACAATATTTAGTTTGTAATACTGAAAACAGTACAAAGAAATTATATATGGGGCGGCAAGGTGGCTTAGTGGTTAGTTAGACTGTTTTCTTCTCAGCGCTGGGGGTTACTGCTTTGAATTCCAATCTGGGTCAATCTAAGAATTCTCGGGTTCTCCGGCTTCCTCCCACAGTCCAAATACATATATTCAAGGTAAATTGGCTGTTTTAAATTGCCCCCTCATAGTCTCTGAGTGTGCCAAGCAATTGATTGGCACCCTGTTCTGGGTGTATTTGCCCCCAGCGCCCGAACAGTGCCCAAATTGAAATAACA
>JAOUQT010006641.1:0-12378 GCA_025769995.1 Xyliphius kryptos | reverse complement strand
ATCAAAATTAAAAAGCCACGATTGTAAAGCAGGATGATAAAAAGCACTTGAAAATTGGGATCGATAATTTAAGGTTTTGGATGGGCAACTATATAGTTTGGAATACTTGATGTTTGAAGTTTAAGATAAGCAGTAAATAGTGGACAGCGATAATTGGCACCCTGTCCTGGGTGTAACTGCCCAGCGCCCGAGATGTTCTCCCCTGGATGGGCATGGGGAACCCCCCCCCACAACCCTCATAAAGGAATAAGCGGAAAATAATTAATAAATGAATGAATGAATAAATAGTGGATCAAGTGCAATCAGAGTGATAATGGCAGTCTGCTGTATGGTTGTGTCTATGTAGGTGGTGCCTGGTTCAGTGTGTCCTTTTATCAAATATTCAGTTTTTGATCTTTAATTAGACCAAAATGGTTTGATCTTAAAAGATGGTAAAGGTTGATTATAAAGGAACTACAGCAGTTGGTCATATCAGATTTTGGAGAGGGAACCAAATCTGAGATTTATAGCTTTAAATACATGATGTTTAAGTTAAAAATAAGAAATTAATTGGGTTTGAACACAACCAGAGTGATAAAAGTAGTCTATTTTGAGACTACAGCTAAGGCAAATTAGTTGTGGTCATGGATGGGGAACCTCTTATCAGAACTTGAAATATAACCTGATTTAAATGCATATTTTTACTCCCTCCCTTCCTTACCTTTTGATTGTTAATTTTACTAAAATTCTTTATCTCAAAAGCCAAGACGGTACCGGTTGATAATAAAGCGACTATAGCAGTTTGATTGGTCATTCAGTAAAAACCTGATTCAAAGACATCATTTTACTTTATCCCTCCCTCACTTACCTTTAAATATATAATTTCACCAAAATTGTTTAATTTTAAAAGCCAAGAGGGTAGAGCTGTATGAATAAGGGACTAAGGCACTTGGTAATTAGGATTGGTCATATAGGGTAACCAAATCTAAGATTTATAGTTTTTAATACTTGATGTTTAGGTGAAAGAGAAGTTTAAGAGAACCAATGAATGTTGTTTAAACCAACGTTCAGTGATTGGATGGGTGATGTTTCAATCAAAGCTTCTGTTAAAATGCGCTTTAAAAAAAAAAAAATTCTTACTCACTCCCTCCCTTACTTGCTTTTTACTTGCTTATTTTACCAAAATTTACAATCACGGAGGAATTGGTGGAACAGGGCTTCCGTGGATATGTGCCGCGAGATGATTGGGGAAGCCGCCGCAAAAAAAATGCTTAAGGTATCGCCCTCTAATGATAGCATAAGTAGACGGAGTGTTGACATGAGGGCTGACGAGTCAGCTTTTAGACAGAATTAAATTAATAAAGTAAGTATTGATTTTTGCACAAAATCGACACATTTATATATACTCTTATGCTAGGAATATGTTATTGTAAATGGATAATTTATGGTGTGAGTTTATGATTATCACAGATGTGGAGACTTGGCTTATATTACTATTCTTGTTGGAGCTATGGCTAAGAGGCTAAATCCCCACTGACATTCTAATTGTTAAAAATCTACATATTTTCTGTGACTGAACTGAAATGGATGTTATTTTTCAAGCCATTTTACACAACCCAGATCAAGTTTTCAGTGTCAGCACTTAAGTAATAAAAGTTAAAAACAGTTTTACACAAAAATTAAGTTTTGTCTTTTTAGGGGGCCTCGATGCTTTCAAATTGTAAACAGGTGGGCCGTAAGGTAGAAAAGGTTGAGAACCCCTGTTCTAATCTATCATCAAAAACATTAAAGGAACCCACCAAAACCAGAAAGATAACATAGTAAAGAGCATGTAAAATAATAAAAATAAAGGAAGTAGTGTACTGCTTAGACATCAGCAGCTTTTATGACAGCTCATGTGGGTTATTCCTCCCCCCACCCTCTTTACACTTACATCTACAGCGTAAACTCATTATGAAAGGCTTTATATTAAATTTTGGAGCATGTCTGAGAGCTTTGCGAGATCAGGCACTGATGTTGGGTGACAGTAGAGATGGAGTGAGGGCTCTGTGGGATTTTACACAGAGCATACCCTACTGTGACTTTATGGACGGGGTAAAGGGACACGCTGGCACAAAGTGCCTTAGCCAGAAAGTTGTGAAAAATGCAGACTGAAGTAGCCAAAAGTTTATATTCATGGCATTACCTCATTCCGTCTACAGATTGCAATTGATTTTTAAAAAAAAAAAAAAAAAAAAAAAAAAAATCGGAATTCTGATCACCGATGAGCGCGTGAGAAATGGACGTTTCTCACACAGTGTGAACGAGTTAGAATAATAATCCTGATTTACTGCACTTACATGAAAACCACACGCATGTAGGCTCACTTATGGGGTTCGAACCATGTATTATAATAATAAAGCACCTTTCTAGAACCCAAGGATGCTACACAATCATGTACAATATTAGCAACACTGCGATATAAATAGAAACGTTTTTAGGTGGGGCTCAACTAAAAAAAGTATTAAAAGAAGGTAAAGAATTCCAAAGAGATGGTTCAGCGACACAAAACCATTGTAATTCGAAGAAACAGCACCACGTCTGACTGAAATACATCCAACCTCAGACATGTGGGAGGTTCTGCATCTTATCACACCGATAATTCAGCCTGATTAACTTACTGCTCAGAGCTGAAATTACACATGAACACCAACTTCCTCAGTGTCCACCCCGGAGCAGAACACTAGAAGTGCAGAGAGAAGTAGTAAAAGTAAATAAAGGTGGAACAAGAAAGAAAGGAAGTTGCCATCAAGTTGCCACAAAAATGGACTTTTAATGATATTCTGCTGATTATCTGACATGATGCTGCTTTGCAGATCCACGGTCACATAATATTAAGTATTGGCTGATATCGAGATCAGATTCCACACGGACTGTCGCACAAGAGACAAATTAAAGTACTGCGTCGATTATAAGTCTTAGGACATGTCTCCATCTCACCCTGTTCTGCATCTCCTCCTCTGGTGACCCCAACCGTCAACCACCTGCATGTCCTAGTCAATGGGTATTGGACACACCTCTTAATCACTAAATTTAGATGTTTAATTCCGTCCAAACTATATGCTTCCAATTTAGTATGAACAGTATGGGGAAGGGGGTGGCACGGTGGCCATGTTCTCCCCATGTCTCCAGTTTCCTCACACAGTCTAAAAACATGGATTTAAGCTACGCTGACTGCTCCAAATTTCCCCATATGATGTGTATGTCCAGCAACAGATTGGCGCACTGTCCAGGTTGTATTTGCCCATTGCCCGAAGCATTCTCCCCCGGATGAACATGGGGAACCTGACCACACCCCAACTCAGAAATTCAACCCAGGAACCCAAGCACTGTGGCTCTATTTAATGTTACATTCTGATACGCTGGACTGATTATACAGTACTAGATTGTGGCTAAAGGATATTAGTTCCTTCCAAAAGCAAATGGTCCTTACGTCCCTACTAGTATTGCACAGATACCAACGTGCAATCGTAATGGGGCTGATCCTGACAGGAGGATAAATACCCTGAATTATTTCTCACATTTCATACCAGCAGCAGTCAATATTTCGAGGCGTAGCACAAACGGCCACGATGTCCAGAGATCAAAGTAAAACAATGCCAAACGAACCCAGTGAACTTCATCCATACAAGCACAGCAGACCAAGCAAACCAACACAGGCCGGTGGATGGTCAGTGGATGGCAAACTGCGCATTTCAGTGATCAGACAAATACCCTCACAGAAATGACTGATCAGTTAGATTATCAACACATTAATGGTCAGTGTGGGTTTTCACTACTTACATTTGGTCATTAAGCAGAAGTTATTTTATAGTTTTTATATTTGAGGTCAAAACATAGGGTTACATACAGAACCCCTGGAGCAATGAGGGCTAATGGTATTGCTCAAGGTCCAACATTGGTAACTTCAACGGACCTGGGATTTGAACCCAACACGCCACCACATCCACATAACTGAACAGCAACATTAATGTTTAAAGGCACCAATCAGGTAGTTGAGAGAGACAGGATGGTACCCAGTATCAGTTAAACACGAGGTACAAGTAAAAATGGCATCAGTGAATACTTAAACCTTATTACATCAGTTATTCTGAGCGTGTTGCCCATGGCAGCCATCTAAAAAGCGACAATTTTGGATTCAACTTGACTTTTTTTTTTCCAATAAGAAGGGTGGGGTCATGTAACATCAAACAGAGAATTGCACAAGAAAAACAACGGTGAGCTTATTTTTAAGGTACCTTTATTCATTATCGAGTTATTGACATGTTTGTGACATGGTGTATCGACAGTGGCCCACTAAAGGATGTGCTTAAAGTGCTGCCCATTGTGTTGAATTGTCAGCGCAAAACTCTTCTCCCACTCTTGACACACTGAGACCAATACCACAGAAGAAAAGCCACAGGCCTCCTGTATCTGTTGTTTCAGGTGCCCCAAACAAAGTTGAATCCAAAATGGCAAAATGGCCACTATGGGCATCTCCCGCCTTAAATGTTTTCCCCCTCCCGCGTACTAATATGCCACAAACGGTAAGGTGATATTAACAACCACTTCCATTTTATCAGGGTGTATCCATACTTATGGCCCACTCTATGTAGAACCTTTGATATACACTGCTCAAAAAAATTAAGGTAACACTTAGTAACACAATTTAACTCCAAGTCAACCACACTTCTGTGAAATCAACCCGTCCAGTTAGGAAGCAACACTGAATTTCACTTGCTGTTGTGCAAATGGAACAGACAACAGGTGGAAATTATTGGCAATTAGAAAGACACAATGAGTAAAGGAGTGGTTCTGCAGGTGGTGATCACAGACCACTTCTATGCTTTCTGACTGATGTTTTGGTGGATGTTGGTGGTGCTTTCACAAAAACAAAATTGGCTCAGGTAGTGCAGCTTATTCAGGATGGCACATTAATGCGAGTTGTGGCAAAAAAGTTTGCTGTGTCTGTCAGCACAGTGTCCAGAGCATGGAGCAGATACCAGGAGACAGGCCAGTACACCAGGAGACATGGAGGAGGGCAACAACCCAGCAGCAGGACTGCTACCTCTGCCTTTGTGCGAGGAGGAACAGGAGGACCACTGCCAGAGCCCAGCAAAACTCCAGCAGGCCACTTGGACACTTGTCTGATTACTTTGTCCTTGCAGGGAAAAAATGGTTTCTTTTAAATAGATATAAAAATGCGCTTCAAAGGAAACAGGTTTGTTTTTAACTTTAGATGAAAAAGAAATTATTTAATATTTTGTGTTGATGTAGTGTGAGCAAATGCCCTGCTTTGTCTCTTTTTGAAAACAACAAAAAAAAAAAGTTAGTTCAGGTTTACACAAAATGAATAACAAACATAAGTAACAGCGCAATGTTCCTATAACTTCTGGCAGATTTGGTAAAGTTTAAGTTAATTAATGCAATCGTATAATCGTGATTATTTTAGACAATAATCGTCTCATCCAGAGTCCTGGGTGTATCTGCCCCAGGATGAACAAAAGCCAAATATTACACTGAACGTACATAAGAACCACACAAGCAGAAGTCAGATCCCCATGAAGTCTGACTATAAAATGTTTTATGAGCTGCTTCCACACTTTATAAAACAGGTTACGACTTCATCAGTGATACAAACACTGAAAACACTACTTCTAACGGTACTGTGATTTGGAACACAGCCATGTACAAACTATTCCATAAACTAACGGCATATCTTGACTACAGGGCCTTCAGATCTAAAGAACAAGTCTGTAACCTTGGTGTAATATGGACTTAGATCTCAGTCATTTCAGTAGTCATGTTAAAGCAGTTAATAAATCAGCTTTTTACCATCTTGAGAATATCCTGACTAAACCAGACTTAAAGAAACATATCCATGCTTTAATCTCTAGCAGGATTGTTTACTTCAACGGTCTCTCAACTGGACCTCCAAAAAACACCACTAAACCGCTTCAGCTGATTCGGGAATGCAGCTGCCAGAGTTCTGACCAGGAGAAAAAGAGGAGATCACATCACCTCAATTGTAAGGTCTTTACACTGAATACCAGTCAGTTACAGAAGAGACTTTAAAACTGGCATGTCCAAAGTCTGGCCCCAGGCCAATGACAAGGTCAGTCTCATAATGTGTTCTATATGACTCGTTAGCTCGCTAGAATACATAAAACCTAAAATTATTAAAATGTAATTCCTCCTTTAACCACATAATTGCAGCACCATTCTAACACTATCTGTGTCTGCCTTTGTGCATCTGTCATGCAATACTGTGGCATACCCTCAAATGTTCAGAGGCAGTTTGGGGCAGAGGAAAGGATTATTTATCTCGAGATGAAAGCACCGATGCATCTGACAAAACCACAGTTTTAGAACGTGGTGTTGTGTTTAGCAGATCTACTACAGAGAAAAGAGCCGAGCAGGACTCGCAAATCTTTAGGTACTGGTTCGATAGTCCTGCCCCAAGTGAGAACTAACCATACAGTCCCTTTCTAAAAAAAAATGAATAGCAATGGAAAAATGTCCATAATTCCATTTAAAAAGGTAAACCTTCATAGATTATAGATTTAGGGCCCACAATTTAAGTGATTTAAAGTATTTATCTGTTTATTTGTACATAATTTGGAAGCAGGAATTCCAAAAATGAGAATACGGTGGAGAAATCAGGCCAAATTTTGCAGCAGAGAATGAGTGTTTAAAACTGAGCGTGCCACACTAATCATCTACTAAACAGTAGAGAACCCAAACTGCTTGAGGTAAAGTGTGAAATCTCCACAGTTATGATTTTTTGGGGCAATATCCAGTGCAGGTATTGATAAACTCTGCTTTTTAAAAATTTAAGCTCAGCACAACAGTCTAGGACTTCATAATTCCTTCTGCTGAGGATCTGTATGAAGATGCACATTTCATCTTCCAGCAGAACCTTGCCCTTGCTGCCAGAAGCACCAAAACCTGGTTTGATGCCCATGCCATCACAGTGCTTGACTGGCCAGTCAACTGGCCGGACTTAAACCCTACTGAGAATCTATGGGGTATTCTCAAGAGGACAATAAGGGGCACCAGAGCCAACAACAAAGAAGAGCTGACAGCAAGCATCAATGAAATCTAGGCTTCCTAACTCCCAGGCACGGTGATGTCCTGGGCATAAAACCAGGTTTTGGTGCTTCTGGCGGCATGAGCAGAGGCCAGGTCCTGCTCTAAGATTAAATGTGTATCTTCATACAGATCCTCAGCAGAAGGAATCATGACGTCCTCTAAAACATTCTGCTAGATGGTTGTGCTGAAACTGGATCTAAGAAATCAGAGTTTAGAAACACCTGCACCGGGCATTGCCCCCCAAATCATGACTGTGGAGATTTTACACTGTTCCTCAAGCAGTTTGGGTCCTCTACTGTTTTGTAGATGATTAGAGTGGCACACTCAGTTTAAAACACTCATGCCCTGCTGCAAAATTTGGCCTGATTTCTCCACAGTATTCTCATTTTTTTGGAATTCCTGATTTCGTGGATTTTATGAGTCCAAATTATGTAAAAACAATAAACAAATAAATATTTGAATATATAGAATATGAAAGTTTACATTTTTGAATGGAATTATAGAAACGAACCAACTATTTCATAATATTGGAAAGGGTTTGTAGAGGTACAGCGTTCAGCTACTCTGCCCCTTCAATTGAAACCAGCTGACAGAACACTAGAACCTCGACTTTAGAGGCTTTTACATCCAACATTTCTGTCAGAGTGTACAGCTCAGTTTAAATAACTATTCACTTCTTTTGTGGTTGTTTATATAATTATTCAATTGAGCCTTTCTTTTAATCGTTATGTATTTTGCTTTTATGCACTATTTTCATTATTTTAATGGATTTTACCATTCTTAACGCCTCAGTAAAACACTGGATTGTTTCTGTATGAAAGATGCTCTATAAATAAACTTGCCTTGCCTCACGGTGACGCTATACACCTTTCGTGTTGCGTTAAACATTAATAATGTTTATTAATTCTCTGTAAGTGTGAAATGAAGCTGAAATGTCGCGCCGTCCACACCCACCGGTGGCTGGGGAGCAGCTACCCAGCTAATGCTAACCAGACAGCGGCTGCAGCCGCGTTGTTTGGCCGCTCTGACAAACCAAGTTCCCCGGTGTGAGAAAGCGGGCCCCTGCGGCGCCCCCAGCCCACACGGCTGATGGCTGGCTGTGTTTTAAAAGCTCTGCTTTTTAGAAGCACAGGTTATGAGCGGTCCAGCTAAGCAGGCTAGCCAGCTGAGCTAAGCAGCCACCGCTTTGCCCTACCGTGTTTGCTGTCGATCTTGCCGGACATCTTCCCCGCCGGTGTGGACCTCCTGGTCGGACGCAGTGAGAGTCCCTGCCGTTACTCCTGCATGGTCCTCCGGCTGAAAGCGTACGGTCTCATTCCTGCCGCCGCGGTGTCTCACTGAACCGTTTTGTCTCCAGTCCTCTCGCGTTGTGAGTAAACTGAGAGCGCGCTGCACACAGCGCCCCCTGGAGGCTGGCATTCCCCACAGCAGCTTCGCAAATCTTACACCCTCCGGATACAAGTTCTGAGAGCGAGTCTGAAAGCGCACACCTGCACCTGAAACCCAAAGTTAGAACAGGGGGATATTAAAGCAGTGGGGTACGAGGGGGCGTGGCATTCCCGGGAATAAATCAGGAGAAAGAGGTGTTATTGGGCACTACAGTTACACCTCTTTACTGTGATTTATTCCCAATATTGCCATGCCTCGAGTGTCTTATTGCTTTTATAAAACGCTTACAAACACACTATGATAAAAAAAAAAAACTAGGTTGGATTCCTTTAATTAAAATCAATATCGTTGGAAGCGCTGTAATGTAGTCCGGATTTTAAAGTGAACAGGATTCCCGTTTCTCTACAGCCATCTAGTGGCCAAATTACAGAACGCAGGTTTTAAAAAGAAACATTGGGATGTAATGTATTAAATATTGGGCACTGATACGAATGTGAAACACTCAGAGGTGTGTGTTATTGTCAATAACATCACAGTCAGACAAACGACTTAGACAATCAGATTCAAGGACCAGAGCTATATATAAAAAAGTATTAAAGTACGAGAAGACAGCATTATTGTAACTAAATCACAAAAAAGAGGTAATGTTGAGCACAACATGTAGCGGAGTACAGTTACACCTCTTTCCCGTAATTTATTTACAATAATATACAACCTTGAGTGTCTTATGCCTTGAGTGCTTTTATAAAATGCTTACAAACACACTACAATAAAAAAAAACAAGGTTTAATTTATAAATGCATTTATTGAAAGCAAAATCATTAATAATCTGGTCTTCGACGTAATTCAGTCCTGTTTAAAGAGTGAATGCTGTTCGCTAAGTAACAGGTTTTCAGTTTCTCTAACCATCAAAGTCAAACTTCTAGTGACCAAATTACAGAATGCATGAACGTGCTAACCACTAAGCCAGTGTGCGGCCCTGTTTTATTGCATATATTGTATTTTATTTGTAACATGTTTTATAGTTTTGTTTTATCATCAACAGCGTACAGCACTTTGTTGCAGCCTCTGTTGTTGTTTTTATATAAAGTTGATTTGAGATTGTAATCTCTACCAGGATATTGTTACAATAAACCCCATATAATTAAAACAGCAATGAGGTTTACAGTTGATTGATTTTACTTTGGCTCCATCTTGCGGCTGAAAAGGGAATTGTGCTCCGAAGTTACTATTATTTTGCAGATTTTGTTTGTTTTTTCGGTTAAACGATTATCATTATAATACCTTAATAAGTTCCTGATAAAACAACTACAAGTAAATGTGTTCAAAAGGTTAATTGGTCAATTTCATTTTAAGATCATAAAATCAATGAAATCTGGTTCAGCATTTACACATCAGGTAGTAAACTACATCATCAGTAAAGCGTTTGGACACGCCCACTTTCTGCTTCACTGTCTGTCTGTGTTATTATTTCCACCTCCTGTAAAGTGGGACTTTGTAGTTTTACAATTGAATTCTGTAGTCCATCTATTTGTGAACTACAATACATACTGGGTACTCTGTTCTGATGGTCAGGACCCAAATAGTAGCACCACAGATCAGGTTAATCGTTTGGTGCATTATCCAGCAGTCACAAAGGTGCTGCACTAAAATCCCCTGACAATACTGACAATAAACAATCCACCACCCAAATTAGACATGTTCTGTGATGCTCCTAACCAATATAGACCAGAGAAACAACAGGGGGCGAACAAAAACAAGAATACAGATGGACTACAATCTGTAATTATAAAACTACAACTCCATCTATATGCTAAGTGAAGAAAATAGATGAAGGAGCAAGAAGGCTGATTCTGTGAATAACAAAATGGTCCATAAGTGCTCTTCTCATAGGATTTTGATTGGGGGTGTGGGACATAGAAAGTGTCTATAAAAATGTTTAAGGAAACATGGAAGTGTGGAAAGTGTTTGGTTAAAAGTGCAGAGGCGCGTTCGAGGACGTGCCCTCGATTGTGAACGAGGCAGCCGAGGTCTCAAGTTCCTGGATGATGCAACGAAGTGATGAATAATGAAATCTGATGCAAAACGTTCATCAAAAAATAAAACTTTGTGTTTTGATGTGGTCTAATATTAAACTTGATTTGTGCAACAACAGTCTGATGCAAAAGTTTGGGCACCATGACAAGTTTTGTTTATTACAAAATCATAACTACATTTTCTTTGGAAACAATTGTTTGTAGTAAGGCAGACAGACAGGCGGATGGATGAACGAATGGATGATGGATCAATGGATGGATCAGCAGATGAATGAGTAGATGGATGGATGAGAAGATGGTTGAGTGGATGGATGAGTGGATGGATGGATGCGCAGATGGATGGATGAGCGTATGGATGGATGAGCGTATGGGTGGTTGAGCGGATGGATGTATGAGCAGATGGATGAGCGTATAATTACATACATACTTAGATGTAGGATCTCCACTGGATCATCACAGTGCGGCTGTCCATTAGGTGGTGGATGACTTTCAGCTCTGCAGTGACACCACTGTCATATGTGGTGATACCACAATCTGGACGTGGCAGCTCAATGGACATGTGGCTAGCAAGCTAAACATTAGAGGTTTGATCCCCAAGTTCAACAAGTTATCCCTTGAGTAAAGTCCCTAAACACACATTGCTCTATTGTTGCTGCGCATCTCCCACTCCATCCATCAGGTTTGAGTCCCGATCTGGGTGGAGTTTCCATATTCTCCACGTTGGTTTTTGTCCAGGTTTTCTGGTTTCCTCCCATGGACCAAAAACATCGATTCAAGGTAAATTGATTGCTCTAAATTGCCCCTATTGTGTGTGTGTATGTGTCAGCTATAGATTACCACCCAGCCCAGCGCTCGAAACATTCTCGCCTGGATGTCCCCCCCCCCAGGCATCTGACTTTTGTTCTAAGCTCATGTGATCCAAACTAAAGAGTGACTTTATAAAAGTTGTCGCCGTGGTAACATTAACACCCGTAATAAAAAAAAAAAAAAACTTTCCAGTTCCTACAAAAATGTCAAAAAAAAAAGTTGAATTGATGGAACCCTCCATCATGTTCCCATCTCACAAATCCTTCAGAAGTTCCTCATAGTTGCTGTGACTGTGCCATCTGGTTAGAATATGCGTGTAAGAAAAAAAAAAAAAAACAGAAACTTTGATTCCTGTCCGTTGCACAGAGCAGATCTGGCAGCTCCACTTCTACTGTCCTTCGCTGCTTTTTGAAAGACAAAAAGCACCAGGCTGCTGCGGAGGGGAGCGTGTGTGTCAAAGCAGACGGCCCAGAGGACTCATCCATCAAGAGCTGCCACGTCCACTCTGTACATCCCTTTAACAGGGGAATTAGAAACAGGCCCAGGGACTGATGCATTATTTAAGAGGCAGCGCACTGATTTCTGATGCGCGAGGCAGAGCGTGATCTCCATTCACCTACAGTTCAGTCCAGATTTATTGGCACTTTCGTTGAGGACTGGTAAGAAAGGTCAAGGGGGGAAAAATTCTCTGTAGTTAATAAGATAAATGTCTAAATACAAACAGGGAAAAAATATCATTTTAGTAAAAGTATTATAGGAACAGTCAGGGTTGGTGGTGTTGGCCTTCAAAATAGTGACGTTCTGGTGATGCTCTGATTTATTTCGGTACTTTTAGAAGCAGCTTTGGAAAATTCTTTCATTCATTCATTATCTTCCGCTTAATCTTTTTCTAGGGTCACAAGTTGGGTTCCCCATGCCCATCCAGGGAAGAATGTCTCGAGCGCTGGTAAAAAACACCCAGGACAGGGCGCCAATCTATCGCTGGGCACACACTCACTCACACACTATAGGGGCAATTCAGAGTAGCCAATTTACCTAAATACATGGATTCACTGCA
>JAOUQT010006632.1:0-12379 GCA_025769995.1 Xyliphius kryptos | reverse complement strand
AACAACTGATAAAAATCCAAATTCAGTATCTCAGAAAATTACAACATTGTAAAAAGATTGAAGACACCTGGTGCCACACTCTAATCAGCTTATTAACTCAAATCACCTGCAACGGCTAATAAATGGTCCTGCAATCTAGTTAATAGGGAAGAGACAGCTGACTTGAAAGTTGTCCAAAAGGCGACCACTGACACCTTGTACAAGCATGGCAAGAGAGAAATTGCTAAAGAGGCTGGCTGTTCACAGAGCTCTGTGTCCAAGAACATTAATACAGAGGCAAAGGGAAGGAAAAGATGTAGTAAGAAAGTGTACAAGAAATAGGGATAACAGCACCCTGGAGATAATTGTGAAACAAAACCTATTTAAAAATATAGAGTCAGTGCTTCAAGAACCACTGTGCACAGACATATGCAAGACATGGGTTTCAGCTGTCGCAATTCTTGTGTCAGGGCACTCTTGGGCAGTGCCACAGACTGATCGACTTCATGCCACGCCACATTGGTGCAGTAATTCGGGCAAAAGGAGCCATAACTAAGTATTGAGTGCTATACATACTGATACTTTACATATCCTTTTTTGTATTTGTGTAAAGTAATATTCTAATTTTCTGAGATCCTGAATATGTGTTTTTTATTAGTTGTCAATCTTATTATTAATCAAATCAAAAGAAATATACACTTGAAATATATTAGTCTGTGTGTAAGAAATGCGTATAATATACAATATAATATAATATACTTTTTCAATGAAATTACTAAAATAAATCAACTTTTTCATGATATTCTAATTTTATGACCAGCATCTGTATGCGTTACAGAAAGTGGGCAATATGTTTAGTTTTATCACGTTTATGTGAGGTTGTGCTAACACAATATTATTGCGGGTGGCTGTAGTGGATAGATGGATGAATAGAAAGATGCCTGGTGGATGGATTTTGAGGATTAAGGGTCAGTGGAAAGATAGTTGAGTAACAAAAATGTGGGCAGTTGAACATTTTATAGATTTTGTTAGAATTGAAAATGAGTGAGGTACTGTCTGCAAAGAAATATTAGATATTTTAGAACCTGATGGGGATTTAAGGGCAGTACTAGTCTAAAGAGTGGATTTTTTGAGTTTATACTGATATACAGTATACACACAGCGCCCTTCATAATTATCGGCACCCCTGATTAGGAAGTGTTCTTTGGCTTCTAATAAATTTTAAAAAATAATATTAATAATATAGGAAAACAATGCAAAAAAGAGGAAAATCTAAGCTTTAATTCGAGTGCCTTTATTTAATGGGAATAATTACACATTAAGAAATTAATCTTTTGAATTAAATCATGTATGCCACAATTATTGGCACCCCTGGTGTTAGTACTTTGTACAACCTCCTTTCGCCAACAAAACAGCACTTAATCTTCTCCTATAACTCTTCACAAGACGGGACAATACATAAAGAGGGATCTTCATTCCTCTTTGTACAACCTCTCTAAATTGTTCAAAGTTCTGGGTCTTCTCCGACACTCTCTTCTCTGTAGCTCATCCCACAGGTTTTTTAATGAGTTAAGGTCTGGGGACAGAGATGGCCACGAAAGGAGCTTGATTTTCTGCCTAGTGAACTATTTTTTCCAGTGATCACCTATCTTCAGCTCCCGGCCAGAGGCTACCTGATTCTGATTCAAAATGTTCTAATATTTCAAAGAGTTCATGATCCCATGTATCTTTACAAGGTTCCCAGGTCCTTTGGAGGAGAAACAGGCCCCCATACTTAATAGTGGATATGAGGTGTTTTCTGCATACTCATCCTTGGTGTTACACCAGACCCACTTAGAGTGTTTGTTGCCAAAAATCTTGGTTTCTTCTGACCAAAGCACACGGTCCCAGTTAAAATACCAGTACCACTTGACAATCTTCACTCATTTACGCTTATGAGCACGTTCTCAGTGCATGCCTCCCAAACAGCTTGTTGGCATGTAGATATGGCCTGATGGTTTTTTGGGAGACCTTGTAAACTTAAAATTCTATCATTTCATAAAATTCTCTTATAGTGAGCTTTGGAGAACTTTTTAATTATCTTATCATACTTCTTACTGTGTTCAAGATACACTTGCGTCCTCTTCCAGGCTTGTTTATCACAGTTCTAGATGTTTTGAACCTTTGGATGATTGCACTGACTGTAGATAAGGGCATCTGCAGGTGAGTGGCTATTTTCTCGTAGCCATTGCCTGAGTTATGGAGTTTGACACACATCTGCATTCTCTTGTCTCTCCCATATTTAAGAGTGAGTAAGAGAAATATGCCTCTGTTTAATGCCATATTTATACCCCAGGAAAACAGGAAGGAATAAATTACAAAATAAAGGTTCCTTGATATTTTGATCCACTTTATAAACTATTGTTAAAATTTCATTAATGGTTCAACATACATTCATACATTTATTTCCAAGAAAATGTTAAGGGTGCCAAAAATTTTGGAACAGGTCATTTTATGGGAAATAATGAAAGTAAAAGTGAAAGTGAAACATTTAGCCACTATGTTTTGCACACAGTGGAATTTGTACTCCGCATTTAACCCACCCGTGCAGTGAAACACACAAATACACACACAGGTGAAGTGAGCACATGCGCCCGGAGCAGTGAGCAGAGAGCCAGCGCCCGGGGAGCAACTGGGGTAAGGTGCCTTGCCCAGGGCACTTCAGCCATGACTTGTCAGTACTTGGAATCGAACCAGGGACATTCCAGTTGCAAGGCTGGTTCCTTAACCACAAGCCTACAACTGCCCCTTCTTATTTCTTTTTTTTCTGTATTTTTTTCACTTGAGTTGAAGGTTGCTGCTTTTTGAGATTATGATTCTGCAATAAAAAAAGAATTTATTTTAAGTCTTTTAACACATTATAACTAGGGGTGCCAACAATTATGGAGGGTACTATTGTATATATAGAGCATGAGGTTCTGGAATATAAGAGACGCCACAGGAAACACCTGCATGCCTGTCTTTATGCAAGCCTTCTTTGGACACACACACACACACTGGTCTGAATCCAACTCCTTGTAGTTATCCATCCCATATACCATCAGCAAACAAAGCATGAAATATTTAATGGAATAGAAACACCACACACACTTGTCGGCCCAACTCAAACACACCGAAGCTCTCTTTAGTACAGAAAGGGAAAATAGGTGAGAGTAACTCAGGGATTTTCTCCAGTGGTATGGATCTTTTACATAGAAACCAGAGACTGCATTAAACAGAGAGTTCAAAGCAATGACAGTTTTAGAGCACAAGGAGAAGTTAATTCGCAATGCTCCATTAAACATCTGGAAATGGAGGATGGGAAATTGTCTATTAAAAATATAGCTGGAGTGGGAAAGGTTTCTCCAAATGAGTAATTTAACAGGAATCGATAGGGAGTATGGGAAACATGTGCCTCTCATCTCCTACTTTCATTCTCTTATTTTCAATAATTGCAGACACTCCAGTTTATCCTAAAAAAGCAACGTGAAAATAGAATAAGCCATACTCACATTCTCCAGTTTTTTTTTACGAGCCCTAAACTAGGATGGGCCCAGTTATGGGATGTCTGTTGTGCTTATTAATTGCTCATTATGGGAATATTCAGGCTTCATATTCATGATTTTGGATATACATGTGTTTGTGAAAGGACAGAGGACACCTTTGTGGGAACTGTTCTGCAGCCTAGTAGCAACATAGCACCATCAATACGCCACTGATATCACCCAGGGTTGTCATTTTATTTTTTGTGGATGACACATTTGATATTGGCTCCAATGTAAAACATCCACGGATATAAAGATCACAGTAAACACACTTGAAATAACAGAATCTACAGCTATTTCTCTAGCACTGGTTATGTTTCAGTGTTTCCTTAATACTTTTTGTTGGGGAACAGTTCACAAGATGGTGAAAATGCTCCCTATTGAATTCAACCCGTGTCTGCTGCAGAATCTTCGCACTAGTTTGACACTCAGCTCTTGGATCAACCATATGTGGCTAGCCGCTGATCCCTTTGCTCTTGGTACTACCGTGATACCATATGGGAACAGCATATATTGCATGTGTTAATTTTCTCATCCATCCAAATTATTGAAATCAGATGTTCCAGTCACTTTCATGGCCACAAGAGTATGAATGCTTGGGGCATTAAAGAAAATGAAGGATGCTGATATCCATGAGTAGCCTCAAAGCCGGCGTCGGGGTTTGCGACACCAGTACAAATCCCCTACCCGGTGTCATTTCGATCACTACAGAATTAAAGCCCCCACCGAAGCTCTGACTGACTCCTTTGCTGCAGAGGGTTCTGGTGGTGCAGCAGTTTCCAGTGCTTCAGCGTGCCGCAGTCCAACTGCCCATATTCCTGAGCTGTGGCGTGCCACAGCCCAGTGTGCCATTGTAGCTGTAGGAGGTTCTAGTTCTGCAGCATGCCCAGCTTCTTGTGCTGCAGGTTTACCACAGTCCAGACTTTCCATGTTCCTGTGCTACAGCATGCCACAGTTCTGGAACTGCAGAGGTTTTCAGTTGTGCTATTCTTCTGCAGGACCAGGTTCCGTTGCTGCAGCATGCCAGGTTTCCCACCGCAATCATGTCACCTCACAGAACGGCTAAGTCCGGGACATTAGTTCCCAGCACCCAAGCGGGCTTCTGCGCCTGGCATTATGGCATATGGAATTCTGAATATTGCATTCTACAGTAAACTATAGTTGCTGTGTTCCTCTAAATGGTGATTTCTGGGTTATGTTTTGAGTGAGTTTTCCTGTTTCTTCATTAATAAGCCTCGGGTATTGTTTTCCTTGTAAAGTGTTTCTGTTACTGATGTAAATAAATATCTCTGCTTTTACTTCCTGCAACTCTCTCTTGTATATTCCCTGAGGGGATTCATTACAATTTCGAATTCACTGATCTACAGATCATTTAAAATGACTTACAGTGTAATGCAAAAAGGATGTCTACTTTTATTACAGACACTAATATAAAAGAAGCTTCATGCAGTTGCTGCGCACACATTGCTAGCTAATATAAATGCTGGAGATGTGGCTGAGCAGAATAATAATTATATAGTACCTCCTGGATATTTTACACAATGTTAACCACAATGCATTCATGCTGTACATTATGAATACATTAGTCATTTTTATTATTTTTTTTTCCCGCTTAATCTACATGGGGTCGGGGGCCAGCTGGTGCTTATCCAGCAACTCTCGGGCGCAAGGGCAGGAACAACTCTAGGCAGGACGCCAAACTATCTTAGGGCACATGCATGTCTTTGGAATGCCAGAAGAAACTGGAGAAAACCAGGGTTATCCAAGAAAGTTTAAAAAAAACTACAGTTTATTTAGAACTCAGCTGCATGTAAGCTGCACTCACTTACACTCACTCTCATTACCACATTACAACTCCATTGGCTTCCTTTTCCACAATGTATTCAATACGAAATCATCCTACTTACTCACAAGTCCTCAGTCAGACCCCCATCCCACCTCACTGAACTTCTCCTTCATCATACTCTATCCCATTTGTTCCTCCAATGCTAACCTTCTGTTCACTAGCATTAGGACCAAGCAACAAAACCGGAGAAAACCCATGGTGAACATAGGGACAAGATGCAAACTCCACACGCGTTCGGGGATCAAACCCAGGTACTTCTTGCTGTGAGGTGACAGCACTAACCACTGTGCCACCGTGCCGCCCCATAAATAAATGATTTAATTCATCATCTTCCTCTTAGAAGTAAGTACAATTGGTTTTAAATTTGAGTTACATGCCATATGTATAAAATGTTTGTAAGACCTGGTTATAACCACTTACTTCTATTATCATACCCTTACTTTTTTACGCCTTACCGTTTAACTACCCCGTAATTAGTGGGCTGTAATTTAAACTATTATTAATTCTTGCAAAGTTTAAAATAAAAATGTAAAGTGTCACGCTTTGCCACAATCATGCTCTGGAACACTGCAGGAGCTCTGATTAGACTCACCTGGAACTGATTAGGAGAGCAGCAATCTGCTGGAGTTCTCTCCAGCTACAACTCTGGACTGATTTGATTCTGCCATTTGATTCATGAACTATGTTTACATTGCTTAGCTAATGTGGTATTGTCGCCCATGCTAGCTCACCGTTGACTACGTCTGTTAGAATCTTCTACATGTTGTGACTTTTTGCCCTACTTTGACTTACGAACTAAATGCTGTGTTTTCAGAACCGGCAGAGCCAATGTGTTGCCAGATCCAGGTAATTTGTTTTGCACTTAACTGTTCTGATCTTCTGAGTCCGCCATTTTTGTTGTGTTCACTTTTCCCCCCGCTAGTTTAATATATTCCAACACTCTCTACCAGCAAAATAAAACTGCAGGTCATTACATAAAGTCTAGACTGAACTGAGAAATCAGCAACACATTGGTTTTCCTTTTTTGCACTTTTAAATTGTGTGTGTGTGTGTTTGTGTGTGTGTGTGTGGCCATTTTCAAGAGAGAACTTAATGTGGTCTTTCAAAGTCATTTTATTTTAAAGTCTATAAATTATTCAGTCTAAACGCCTTATTTTAATGGAAGAATTGTACTTGAATCAGCAAAAGCGTAACACTAAAATATATACAAAAACAATATTTCAACCAGATATCCTTATTGCATGCTTTGTTTTTAAACCTGTGTTGAGTTTTTCCACATCCTGTCTCTTATGACTGGCTTGTTGGTTATTGGATTTTTATTGTTGATGAGATTATGAAGACTGCATATTTGCAAACACAAATCTCAGCATCTGACTGCTCACAGACAGGATGTTCACTGCCTTGTGAAGTCTGTTGTTACAGGTGTACCTAATTTAACCAACTACGTAATTCTCCAAGAGAAAATACATCACTCAGTGACTGCAGTGCTGTGAGCTGCAAATGGGGGGAGTCGGAGGTTCATATTCCCCACGTTTTGAACAATGAAGACATGTCCTAACACCTAAAGCTATCTGTACTGTTTGCCCTGTACAACATACATGGATGTGTTTTTGCAACACCCGCATTGTGACCAAGATTGTTTGCTGGTTTACTGTTCTAATGTTGAGGGGAATGTTTTTCACTTGGAGTTGCCAAGCCTGATCACTGTGGATCGTGTCTACCAGCAATCATTGTTGGAGGATTGAGCAATAATGTGATGAGCTCACTCTATGTATACATTTCACAAAAGACATTGAGGGAAATCACAAAAGAAACTTGGGGAGGAGAAATGGAATGAAAACAACGTGGATATCTGGATTGTGTAGGAAACAATGCAAATAATTTTGTGTTCTTTTGTGACCTAGCAGCTACTGTAGTGGATCCCTTCTTAGTCAAATCTAGCCAAGTTTTGATTACAGATAAATATGTAAGACTGTTTTATCATTGTGTATTATTATTATTATTGTCAACATTATTATTATTTTTTATAATTATTATTATTGTAACGCATATTCTTCACTTCACACACAGGAAGGAGGCAGAAGTAAACGCAGAGAGGATCTTTAAAAATAAACTAATAGAAGAAATACATTTCTAAACTGAGAAACAAAAACAGAACAAGAAACTAGATTTATCTTGGAAACTCACGTGGCATGAAGCAACGAAACACACCTTAATAGTTACCTAATCAGTGCGTCAACAAGAAACAGCCTAGAATAATTATTTTATGTGACCGCCCCATAATTTGTGCTTCCGTAAACATATGCTATTCCGTTACTTGCCATGTTTCATTAATCCCCTAGGTTGCCAGAGTTACCGGGTTTCTGACAGAGCCCACCTCAACGAGGTCATTCTGTCAGCTCAATGAAACATCAAAACACACAGTCGTGAAATAGGATTAGCTTGAGAAAAAGAGGCACTATATGGATGGAGTCCTGCGGCGAGGTCTGGCGCAAGGGGCTGCTGATAGGGGGTAGTTTGGATCCCCATGAATAAAGAGGGGGACATGAAGCCTGAGTGCCGCCAGCTGGGGAAGTAGAGCCCTGAGCGAAGACAGAGGGGGGAGACATAAGGTCCGTGAGGCAGAAGGAGGAGAGGAACACACAGCTGGGTGAGGCGAGTGACGACTGACGCTGGCGAAACATGAGGGGGGAGCGACCTTGGGAGAGACATCTAAATGCACAGCAAGGTGGAGAATGGAGTGAGTAAGCCGAGGTAGTGGGTGCAGCAACGTCCTCGGCTAAACAGGAGATCATGGCAACATCCTCGGCTGAGCCAGGTAGCTCTACAAAATCAGCGACGTAGTAAGGGGACATCCTTGGTGAAACTGGGTGGTCCAGCGACGTCCTTGGCTGCCTGGGTGACGACCCAGGGGCGGGATGGTGGCAGATCACCGCCTGTAGCAGCACAGGAACCTTAACATCCTCGACTTGGGCATGATAAATCTGTGAGGCTGGGGACACTGGTACTGACAACAGGCGTGGCTTTGGTGTGGGCACTAGCACTGAAGAAAGGCGTGGCTTTGGCATAGGTTTAGGAAAGGGGTGTGTCTCTGGAGCTGCTACAGTACTTGGCTTGGCCAAGGCTTTGACATGGATACATGGCATGACATGTGTAGGGGCATGGACTGCAGCACAGGGAGACACTCAGGTTTAAGCATTGGAGTAGTTCCAGAGGGGCCTCACACACCTGGATGGGAGCATGCTGAAGTATTGCTCTGTAACAGAGAAAATCATCCAGTCTGATAGCTGTGACAGTGAGTGAATCTAAGTTCATGATGTCATCTTGACAGGCAAGTTGACATAGCACTTATAAAAGGTAAAGGTAAAGATAAAACTGAGTTTCTATTAAATGATTTTTAAATAAAATGAACACAAAACTGAGATGCGCACATAAAAACACTATAAATGACTATAAATATTATTAACGTGAAAGTCCACTCCACAATGTCAGTCAGATAATCATGAAAACATTCATAAACCATAACTAATTGAAACAAAAAGTAACTTAAATACTAAAAATAGAATTAATGTACTCCCAGGTACAAAGCATAAGTTCCGGAAGCAACGCAATGGTGAAGCACTGGGACACTGCTAGAGACCACTTGCAACAGGATTGTAAGATGCCGTTATACTTGGAATTATTATTATTATTATTATTATTATTTGCTCCGAACTACAAAAAGCAACATTGTATTTATAAACATCCCACAGCCTGCAACAAAGTATTGACCATTTTTTTGTTTTTTAAAACATTACTGTCAATCAACAGATGTGGTATAAATCACAAACAGATGTGGGATAAAATTGCTTCCAATCAATTCACTGACCCTGTCTATTCCTGCCTCCACATTTTCTAACTGACTCACCTGGATGATCATGCACAAAGACATTTTCCTTTTTTTACCATTGTTTGGCTTCAGTGCAGAAAAATACTGAAGGCTGCTGAGTTTTGCTGAAAAAAAGAAGCAAATCTGACAATCAAAGGCTACAGATGAACTCTATCAGTGTTTACAAGTAGCTGCTAGGTTTTACTAAGAGTTTTGAATAATCTGATGCAGTACTTCTTCATCTTTTATTATGGATTTTGTATATAAATTAGTATGTTTTATAATATGCTTCTTTTTTTTCATCGGCTCTGACTTTAGTAAGGCAGAATTCATAAAAATATCTTTATCAAATATTTAATTTATATTTGAATGCCACTATCAAATAAGGCTATGCTAAGGCAAATGGTATCAGAGATTAGCATATTCCTCTGATTACATATACAGCTTGCATAATTATTCACCCCATTGACCTTGCAACCAGGAAGTGAAATGGACTAAATATGGTCTAATTTTATGAATGTGCAAAAATAATGTTGAACAAATAATGTGGGGTGAAGCCAGAGGCACAACCGAGAAGCCAGTGGAAATGATTATTATGCTACCACCACCATGCTTTGAAATTTCAATGGTGTGCTGAAGCCGATTGTCAGGAACCCGGAAACTCTGGCAACATGGGGGATTCAAGGAACATGGCAACCATAAACAAGAGCAGTCACATGAAATAATCAACAGCAGCTGGTTGCAATTCGGCGCACTGATTTACTGGGTTATTTAAGTTGAGTTTTTGTTTAGTTCAGTGCGCGACATTGAAACTACTATGCTAATAGTTTCGGTCTTTGTTTCGCTAGGTTATGTTTCTAGTTCGGTTGTGTTTTTGTCATGGTTTCAAGTTGTTTTCTGTGTCAGTTTATTTTTGTATTTAAAAGAACCTCTTTGCGTTTACTTCTGCCTCATCCTGTGTGTTCCTGTGTGGAGTAATCGTTACACTTATGCATAGTGTTGGGTTTGCAAAAATGTTTTTTTTTATTTTTGTGCTTATTTAAGCAGAATAATGGTGTAAAATATTATAATTATTAAATAGTAGTAAATAATAATAATAATAATAGTTTTATAACTGCAGGGCTTATCATGATGTTACCATGTTTACAAAAGGGATATGTCCTTAGGTTGATGATAAGACTTGGGTCCGACATAATGTATTGTTTTGTGCTCATTTGTTTTGACTTTATGGGTCACTAGTTATAAAATAGTTATAAAGCCTTAAAAACATCAGCACCTTGGATCAATTAGTATCTGCATTCACGCATATGATGCTGTCAGAACGGTTAAAGACGGTTCCCAAGACATTTTCATCAACTCTTCCTTTTGGTTTGAGAGCTAATTGATCATTTAAATAAATGTGATCTGACAGCAGTCTTAATTATTTATCAGGAAAGACGGTGTAAAAACATTAAACGGCACTCTGCTGAATGCAAAATGAGAGTTTGCAAGAAATGATTTGGAGAACGTGAATGTCAAATGTATTTATTTCTAAAGCAATTAGACACAAATACAGATTATATTCTATTAGTTATGATGTAGACGACCTCAATATGAAATAAAGTACATTAACACTGCAAACTATAAGGACACAGTGAGAGAGAGAGCGAGAGAGAGAGAGGGAGAGAGAGATTAAAAAGTTGGTTGTTGATAATCTACAGCATCCTTGCAGTAACTGCCACAAAATTGGATTTAAATACATTTGTCATTTTTGTTTCATCTGACTGATTACAACATGTGAAATAAGGAGTCTTCATGGTTGCATTTGGTCTAAATCTTTTGAAAAGTTCGGATAGTTCACTACAAGAGGGCAGGGCAACGAGCAGGAAAAAGTGACGTTTGTCCATTTAGGAAATAAAACTGCATATTGCAGTTGTTCCCCACCTTGTCGAAGTTATTTGCTGATGTCTGCATGCTGTTATTTATGAAAAAGATGGACCAACCATGTTTATAGCCAGGTGTTCATAAATCTGTGATTGTCCAGTGTAGTTGCCCTGTGTAACATTATAAATCTAAGGTGTGCTGCAAATCATTTGTGTCAGGATAAGAAGCCAGTTATAACAAGTCTAGTACTAATAATGACCCCATGTCCACATCTGATCTCCAAATAAGATATTATAATGAAAAATGCTGCCTGAATTTTTATTTACAATATTACAAAAAATCTTGTGCCCGGCGAGGCAGAACATCACAGGTACACACAGTGGAAGCAAGAAGGTGGTTATGTGTTGCCAATTATATAAATGGGTGCAGCTGTTCCTAATGCGTGTGCGTAATTGGGAGCGCATTTAATGCCAAGTTCACACTACAGGATTTAACTCAGATTTTCCAGTCACCGACAGATTTTAAAAGCCGTAGAGAAAAACATCAGCTCTGGGGCTAATCAGCGTTCACTCAGGACTCGAAAGTCAGCTGTCAGTCGCTAGTCTTGCAAATTTTTAAAAAAATCTAGCATGCTATCATATCTATCTGAACCTGTCATTTGTATCCTACTCCAGCCAATGAAAACACAAGATATGGAGCAAGAAATCAAACCCAGGAATGAGTTTAGGATTCATTATGGAGGAATTTATCCGCCACTGGCAACACTGACAGGTATAGAGTAAAATGTGTGCTACTTCACCAAGGCATTTGCAGTTCAAGGACTGGTGCAGTGACGTTACACAGCTTTAGCATGTTGTTTGATTCATGGATTAGCCTGATTTCCTGGCTTTTTTCTTTTTTTTCCCTACCAGCAGGGGTCACCACAGAGAGTCACTCGCATTGTTGATCTGGAACATGCCCCTCCTGACGCAACCATCACCCTTTTGGGCTTAAGACTAGACAATTTAGAGTCTCCAATTCATCTCACATGCATGTTTTTAAACTATGGGGAAACCGATCATTGCACTGACCACACTCATAATATTCTAGATGTTGTTTTCTTAAATCCAGCAGATATATTTCTTCTTTATTCTACTGTTGCATAATTAAGAAAAAAAGCAAATTATTCACAGAATCGTTGGATGGCCAATGCCATGTGTGTGATCTTGTTTAAATACTGCAAAAATCTAGAGGGTTTTTAAAAAGAAATTAGTAATTTTA
>JAOUQT010006623.1:0-12379 GCA_025769995.1 Xyliphius kryptos | reverse complement strand
CTTGTCCAATTTAGCCATGAAACCTCCCACACTAAAATGACAGGTGTTTCAGTTTCATTGTCTAACCCCTGTATGTAACTAGAAATTCTCCTACTACAGCTTCATCCATAGTTGGCACATATTTCAGCAATTTTTTATCAACATATGAATCTGATTAGCAAACGACCAACGTCAAAGCGGTGAATTAGAACAGAGCCAAACATCTGAAGTTACTGAAAGCCATGGCGTGTATAATGTAATTGAAATTCCAGCCGTCTATTTATATTTCCTCTGCCTTTTGCTCGGTCATGTCCTGGCACATGTGAAATATGTGTAATGCAACTTAGCCTGCACTTATGCCCTTCCTGCACATTCTTCACCTATGAGCCATCTTGGGAATCTGTGAGCTAATTTGGCCTTCAGTAATTCAGACGGCCACTAATTTGCAAAAAGCCCCACATTTTTGAAAAGAGTTTACAAATCGAATCCAATATCTACCTGAAATTACAGACAAATTATACACAGTATGGTCACTAGGTAATGAACAACTGTCAAATATCAAGTTGGTCCTAATTTTTGATTAATTAACAAGTTGGCGAACAGCCTTCATATGCAAGTCAACCATGCCCACTGTAGAATCTCTATCAGTTTCTGAACATTTTGCGCTTATCAGATTGCAGAGCCAATTCCATCATATCACAAACATTGTGCTAACTGTGGCTGGATCTTTGTTGATAACTAAACTCTTGGTACATTTGTTACCCTCTGGAAACAGTCTGCTAGTATAGTTGTTGAGGAAACACTAAAACCACTGGGCTTCTTCTAACTGTCCACAGACAAAATTGTTCAAGTCACTTCATACATTTGCCCATAGCTGGTAAATGCTGCATTCTCATTCTGTTGCAATATCATACATGTGTGGTATATATACACTTTATAATTTACCATAAGCCACAATGCACAATGTTCCTAATCCAGTGATTGTGTTGAGTGTAGTTTCTAAGTTAATGAGCTTAATATACTAATAAAATGTCATGTTGGCAGAAAACAAATGAGAGTGAGGACATTTTAATTTCTTACTATCTGGTTTGGTTTTTGACTTGACAAAGTAAACAAAGCAGTGAAATTGTATAAGTAGCAGACAATGTACCTGAAAAAACACAATGGCAATGGTGGTGGCATGGCAATGGTGGTGATTGCCATTGTTGGATGGTCAAACTTGAAAAATGTAAGAAAAAACAAATCATTTAAACCCATCACCAAGCTACGACTGATGAAAGCCCTGGTCTTGCTTGTAAAAGTGGACATTAAAGCCTGGACACTGATGAAAAAAATGAAGTATTAAGGCTCATCTCATGGATGAAGATGATGACTGATGAACAAGTCTACAGAATGACCAGGACAGAAAGAGAGTTACTGAACCACATCAAAACCCGCAAGCTACGTTGCTGCAGTCATGTGACAGGGAACACACTGCAGCACTGAACGAAATGTAATGAGGACATAAAAAAAAAGTCAACCATAGCAAGGTGATGGTGATTTGGCCCAGGAAAAAGAAATATGTGCAACTCGACATCATATAAAGCACTGGTTTGGTGTGTTAACATCAAGTGAGAGACCCACCCCGATGTTCACCATCCATGCAGGAAGCCATACCCATGCCTCAGTCCCTCTTCTAGTTTAAATATTTATAATCGGACATATCTTCAGATGTTCTATTTCTTCTCAGAGTAAAGCCAAAAACTAACAATAATCCAATAAACACTGATGCTTCTGGGCCATGAAGCATTTACAGTAACTAGATCTGCAACTAGCAAACAAATGGCTCTCTACATCCAACTGGATCGTATCAGGGCGAAGGAAAGCAGGGAACAAACCACCTCCTCCCATCACTTAATGTAAACTTTAACTTGTTATCTGATCTAATTCTTCCTGAACACAGCAATATTTAAAGAACAGGATGAGACATAAATCATTACGTCCTTCCTTGTAAAAACACAGAAAAGGTTTCACAATAATCACAATTTTAGATACAAGAAATAAAAAGGAAATAATGTGGGAAAAGAAAAACTGTTTTAAATATAAGTTTAAATACAAGTTCATAGCGTGTTTATAAATATACACACTATATTTCCAAAAGTATTCGCTCGCTTGACTAACGTATGAGCTAATCCATGTGGTTCAATATGATGTCGGTCCATCCTTTGCAGCTAGAACAGCTTCAGCTCCTCTAGGAAGGCTTTCCACAAGGTTTAAGAGTGTGTTTATGGGAATTTGACCATTCGTCCAGAAGCGCATTTGTGAGGTCACACACTTAGGTTGGACGAGAATGCCTGGCTCTCAGTGTTCGCTCTAATTCATCCCAAAGATTTTCTATTGGGTTAAGGTCAGTCAAGTTCATCCACACCAGTCATCCATGTCTTTATAGACCTTGCTTTGTGCACTAGTGCAGTCATGTTGGAGGAAGAGGAAGAGGAAGGGGGCAGATCCAAACTGTTTCTACAAAGTTGTGAGCATGGAATTGTACAAAATGTCCTGGTATGCTGAAGCATTCATACACCCGTGGCAATGGAAGTGATTGTAACACGTGATTACGATGATTTGGATGGTTGAGCAAATACATTTGCAAATATAGTGTATATATTATATATATATATATATATATATAGATAGATAGATAGATAGATAGATAGACTATATATGTTTATATGTATATACACACACACACCATCTTTACTCGTTACACAGTACCCCAAAGAGTATGTGTGTGTGTGAATGTGTGATACATTTTTGCCACTGTGTTCGCACACATCGGAATTGGTCCTCTGCATTTAACCCATCCATGCAGGGCAGCAACGGGGTAAGGTGCCTTGCCCAAGCCATGACTTGTCGCTACTTGGAATCGAACCTGGGGCCTTCCGGTTGCAAGGCTGGTTCCTAAACCACAAGCCTACGACTGCCCCAGTCGTATGTCACTAGTGTGGAGTCTGGACGTCTACCTACTATCATAAGTGGTACATTTTAACCAATAGAACTGTGAATCAAATGAGAGTATTGAATCATTCAGTGAATAGTATTTAGGTAATAGTCCAACACTGCAAACAGTTGGTCTGGTCAGATTCCACCAAATAGCTATGGGACAGTTTTGCCAAGAGCTCTCGTCAGTTCTGGTTTTGCAGAATAAACAAAAAGGATGTTACCTGAGAGTTCAGAGTGTTTTTGTGTAAAGTGTGGACACCGGCCTACAGAAGAAACCGTCCCTGAATAGGAGGGCGCTTGCTTTGACTGGGTATATGGTGTCCTTAATGATGATAGCAGCTCTGATAAGGTAGGAAAGTGGGCAGCCTGTGATTTTCTCTGCACTTTTCACCACATTCTATAATGTCTTTCTGTTCGAAGCAGAGAAACTTTCAAACAACACTGATACAGAGTAGGACCGCTTTCAGTGGTGGCTGAGTAGAATGATAGTGTGTAGAAATAGAGTCCGTGAAGTGCTCTTTAAAAATGTACCGTTGTTTTCGCACCATGATGGATCTTCAGAGATGTCTTCAGACATTTTTTTTTCCTTTAGTCTTTGTGATGTTAAATGTCAGGTTGGTTTCTGAGCAAAGTTCTGAACAACTCATCTCTGTAACAACTCACCTCATCTGCACAACTTTTGACGGCACAGCCATGAGAATTGCATGAACTGTCGCCCTGGTGCAATCTTTACATATAAAAATAGCAGTGTAAAAAGATCACTAGGTAATCAATCACTAATCGACTATGCTCTTGCCATGCTATCTTATTTGCCCCTTCCCTATTCCAAACAAGTATGCCAAACATAAATTATATGGAGGAAGCTACACAATGTAAAATGAGGTGATGCCACTGCGGCAGGATTTAAACATCCACAAAGTACACCATTCTCAAGTGTCAGCCATGTGCTCTTCTTACATGTTAGTAACATTAGCCTTATAGCTACAACACAAAACTAAAGTGGCAAAATTCAGACAGGTTTCAGTTGATCGCCAGAGGGAAACAAAAGAGGGAACGTATTACTTTAATGAAAACAGCACTCGTGTCAAAAGCTCAGTTTTCTGCACCTGAATCAAAGCCAAGTGGATCAAGTGTTCATGAAGTTACGATACGTCGTGTGAACCAGTCAGCCGACTACTTAGCTTTCAGACCAAACCCTTCTCGCTTCCCAGGCTTAGGGAGTTAGCCTAGCAATGGACCAGAGTACAACCTGGTTAATTCGGCTTTAGGCTCACATTCAATTCATTACTAGCATTTCTGATATGGTTGTACAACCTCAAATCCATTGAAGTTGGGACATTGTATAATATAAATAAAAACACAATGCAACAATTTGGGGGGGGGGGACTTTTTAACCCATATTCAACTGAATACACTACAACGACAAGATGTTTGCTGGACAAAAAGATAAACTTGATTGTTTTTTTTTTTGCAAATATTCACTCCTTTTTTAACTTGATGCCTGCAACACATCCAAAGAGTCGGGACAGGTGCACGAGAAAACTGGGAATGATGATAAATGCTCCTACACTTTATGAGGAAAGATTTCATGAATTTATTTATTTATTTTTTTTTTTTCCCCCATTAATTCATGCCATCCCATTAATTCGCATTTCATAATCGGGTAATTTGTGTCAACGTGTAGAATAGCATGGTCAACTATTATTTCTCCCAGAGGTTTTCCTAATGATTTGGTCAGCACATTCATTGCTTGCAATCCCTCAATGACCTGCTATCAAACAGAAGTAACATTACAACCTTCACAAGTATTCTAGCAGGACTAAGTTGGTCTGTATTAAGTACACAATAACATGTTTATTGGTAATTATTTAAAAAATATTTTCCCCCACACTGCTATTGCTTGCATGCAAAGATCATTGCATTTTATATTTGGTGGTTTACTCGGTGGCTATGATTTAAATTCTAGATTGCATATAAACTCTTAATTCCAGTCTACTATTCAGTTTGTATGCAGAGTGTCAGAAGCCAGAGGCTTTTCAGCTTTTTTTCAAAAAGACACTGGGCTAAAAAGAATGAAAGAATAGTGAAAAGACAGAATGAGTCTAGAAAATGAATCTCGGTTGAAGGAAAATGGGCAGAAGAAGAAGAGGAAGAAGAAAAAGAAGAACAGAAATACTGCTCTATTGTGCCGTTCAGTCAGGATCTGACTGCTATCATCAACTAAGTGCAACATTTCTGACGCACTTTGAAAATAATCTTCTTTACGAGTATGAGAATAATTTTACAATTATATTCAGAGATTACTGAGAGATATTGTACTTGTGGGGTTTTTGTAATGCTTTGCAGCAGTAATGGTTTACTTCATCAGACATTTCTGAGTCTATAAATCTCATGGCCATGATCAACGGTAGACCATTTTAAATATCATGGAACGAACCAAAAGCTCAATGCCTTCCCATATTTGCTTCATGCTGCTCACTACTTCTTTTCAAACTGATGCACATACAATGTCAGGGAGAGGTGGACACACACTAAGGAAAACTCTCCTAGTACCCCATCTGTATGCAAGATTACATAGGCAACGATGATTGTTTAGTTTCTCACAGATAGTCACGGGAGAGGTCATAGTTGCTCTTCCCTTCCAGAGAACCTGGCTAATAATGTTCTTTCGGCTCCTACCTAACATCACCAGGGCCAGAAAATGAGTTCGGGATGACGGTGCTTGTGATTTGCTAAATATAACTCATTCACCCTTCTAACACCTTTTGATAACCTAGTCATTTATTCATAATTTCCAAACCTGCTTAAACTCATTCAAGGTCACAGGAAGCCAGTGCCTAGCTGGCAACACAGGGCGCAAGGTAGAAAGGGTAGCACTCATTCACAGTCAAAATATGGAATAACACATTGGAATTCTTCCCCCCTCACATTCCAGTTTCTTGGTTGGGGTCAAAGCACAGGGTTAAGACTGTTGCTCAAGGACCCCACAGTGGGAGCTTGGTAGTACTGGGGCTCAAACCACAGACCGTCCAAATCAAAACCCAGAGTCTTAACCACTGAACCGGAACTGTCCCTAATGGCACATGATTCTCATTTAAAAGTGTATGTAATCTAAGAGTCTGAAAGGGTTACAAAGCTTTTGTTACGGCTCTGGGACTGCTGATAACCACAGTGCGTGTCTTTATATACAACTGGAGAAAACACGGATCAGTGGTGATCTTTCCCAGGAGTGCAGGACTAATATGGACACATTGACAATTCACACACAAGATCCCTAGAACTGGAGTCTTCACCCATCAGTGTAGGTCATGTGTTCAGGATTCCACAAGAAGAAAATAATCGGGTGTCCATGGGAAAGTTTCCAACCACTGCAGATCCAAAAGATCACAAAGCCTAATCCCACATTTTGTTTTTATTTGTGTTGTCTTTATCTTCTATTAAAATAAGTTTATGATCTGAAACATTTAAATTACATAAATTACCAAAGAAATAAGATATTGGGAAGAAAATTATTTTCCATTGGCAAATTCTTTTCCATAGCACTTTATGAACATACACAGAGAAAATGTTTAATGAGAATATTTTATTTCTGCAAAACATTGCACTAATCAGTGTAAAATTAAACATGTGGTCATCTGCAAAACCTTCCACTTCTTAGCCATTTCCCTAGGGTAAGAGTGGTAAATCTCAGAACTACAACCATGTGGCACTTTAGTTACAATGCATGGAGAGAAAGAAGCATTCTGCATTGCATCCATTACCTCTAAGCTCTCAGAATGAGATCAGTCTATTGAGAAACCCAAAGAAAGAACCATGGAGAACTCACCAGGAGTCCTGGAGAATGTCTTACCCCAGATAAACAGCTGTTAAAATCACTATAGGTTACTCAAAAGACTCAGAAGTTGCAGTTAAATGCAAAAGCAGTCACGAATCTCATGGAGAAGTCACTTGAGGCCCAAGAAAGCTCAATGTAAATCTGCTGTGCAAAGGAATACCAGACAACATTCTGCAGACAGAGACCATTCATCATGTAACATAACCAGAGTAAAAAAATAAATAAATGCTCTCTACTTGCTGAAGTATGCAACTATGCATGTTTTAAGAAAAGTTTGTTTGTAAGAGTGCGAGTATGTTTGAGCCACGCGATTAAATAGTGTAACTTTTTGCAATATGGACCACAAGCAATGACCTGGTTGATATTCTACACATTTACTAAAGACATTGGTGATCATTCATCAATAAAAGGTACGACAGCTAGATACGACTGCTATGGGAAGAAATCCTCAACTGAAGATAAGTTTCTTACTTGTTTTTCTTTATTTTTTTATATTATTCACACTTACACCTGCACTAAGACAATATAAAACATACATTCACCAACGTTTTAGAGTTCAGGGCTTAACAGTTTTAGTTTTCATCTGCTTTCATCTAACGAAAAGAGCACGTCGACGCCATCTGCCAGACTTGTATAATATCTTTTAACATCGCAGAGTTTGCAAAAGGTAACATACTATCATGTCGCACCTTCAGCTGGTTCAGTGTTTAAAATGCAGGATGTTTAGCCAGTCTTTTTCCATCATGGGTGAGAAACCTGAAAGAGCTCTGGTTATAGGAGACTCTATAATGAGGCATTTGAAAGTAGCTAGGCCTTTAGGAGCACCAGCAGCATTAGTACTGGATCTAATGATATATGTCTTTGACAGTCAGAGGTTACCAGGAGGAATATTATAGAGGCATGTAAATTGGCGAAGGTGAGGTCCGATGAAGTAATCTGCTTTGGCCCCCTCCTAATGCGGTGTGGTGATGTAACTTACAGCAGGTTATGATCACCAAACTGCTGGATGTCCAAGTGGTGCTCAGAAAATCATGTAGGCTTCATAGATAATTAGAGAAATTTGGAGGGTAGGACTGGACTGTTAGGGCGGGACGATATTATCCCACTCGGGAAGGTGCTGCTCTTATTTAGGTGTATCCGTATAAATGGCCCACCCTGTATATTATTGTCAGTCATAAGATTATGTATTAGATGTATATAAATTGCATCGTATCACCCAAATGAGGATGGGTTCACTTATGAGTCTGGTTCATCTCATGATTTCTTCCTTACTTCCTCAGAGAGTTTTTCTTTGCCACCGTTACTCATCTGGGATAAATCTTTTCTGTAAAGCTGCTTTAGGACAATGGCCATTGTTTAAAGTGCTTTATAAATAAAATTGAATTAAATTGAAAAGGAAAAAAATGGTGAAATAGTGAATCCCAAGCACAAAATTTGCCAAATCCAGTAATGCAACTTAGCCACTGCATTGGCATACACACAAACTCAAACTTGTGTGTCAAATATGAAGTGTTAGGAATTTGTGCAATCTATTAACAGTAAGGGAAAACATATTTGCATATGTATTAGTGATATAGAATAAAGAAAAGGAAAGTAAAAAGAAAGAAAAGTTTGTTCCTGCCCCCCGCCATCAGACTCTATAACTAGTCTTTCCACAGTCGAGGCAGTTCATATTTCCTGCTGTGGGATTGATTATGACTGGTCTCCTTTGTAATGCTGATATTCACAAACATTTTATACTGCAGTATATTATCTGTAGTATCTAGTAAAATACGTCATGTTGACTATATGTATGCGACATGATTTTGCTTGAAGACAGTAGAAGAGGAATCATTGCCTGTTGGTGCGCACTATCGATTTTGACAAATGAATAATCTATTCTCTAGGAAAAGGCAAAGAAGTGTAAATCCTACTTGTCAGCGAAATGTGCAAAGGTGATTACAGACAACACAAACACTGGATGAAAATGACATAGGACGGGCAAACATTTTCAAAGGCATGCCAAAGTTGCCCGTTTTCCACTCGACAGAAAAGGTCAGCCTTTAAAACCCTATTCAAACAGAAAAGTTAGAACACTTTAAACTTTAAAATTGCTACAATTGACTACATACTGAACAACAAGCAGTGGAAACAATCAATAATGCACGCACAAGCCTCAGGGCAGAGTGTGGCACGGACCACAACCTTGTGGTGGTGATGATCAGGTTCAAAAGGAAACAAAAGGGAAAAAAAACTATGAAACCAGACTTTAGATTCAGTGCGGAATTTGCTGGAAGAAAATGTCAAAAGTAGAAAAACTACTAGTAGTGAAGAAATTATAAGGTATGTATAGAAGAGTGTTCAACTGGATCTGGCCAGAAGAATAAACACTTTCTCCAATGCCTCAACTACAGGACCATGTCACTGGTTTCACATGCTAGCAAGATCCTGTCGCAAGTAAAGACCAAGCTCGAAGGAGAGATTTCCCAAGAGTAAGCTGGGTTTCGACCAAGAAGAGGCACAAGTGATCTGATCACAACCACTGTATCATCCTGGAGAAAGCAAGAGAAAAGAACCAGTCACTATATATACAAAGACTTTCTATGTGACTGCATGGCCAACTGTCTATAACCTCACACCTGGTCCAAATTCTCAGAAATCTCTACAGACAACAGTGTGCAGCAATAAGGACAGCCAAATCAAACATCATCATGATTCAGCTTCAGAAAAGGAGTCAAACAAGGATGCAACCTCCCACCATGTCTGTTCAACACCATAGGAGAATAATTATGGAGGAAAGCACTATATAAACTTATAGGAGCAATGCAACTATACTAATGCAACTAAAATCAAGTCATCTAATCTAGGAAAGTAATGACCAACAGTGAAGACATACTGGAAATCATGGTGGACGTTAGAAGGTTGGAGCATGTGGACTCTTACAGAGTAACGAATGCTGCAGATTGTGCCAGTAAATTCAAGAATGGTTGTGATGGTCAAATAGAAAGGACAAATCAAAGCATGAATCAATTACCAACAACATCATGCTATGACCTTGGTCTGGCCAGAAGCCACATATGGATGTGAAGGCTGGACACTAATGTAAGAAAAAAAAGTGCATTTGGGTTATAGAGAACAAGTACCACTTGAGGATCTTATGGACAAATATAATGACCACTAAGCAAGTATGCAAGATGATCAGTTCAGAAATGGAATTCCTGAAGTTACGTTACTACTGGACGGCATTAAATGAACTGAATTTACAGAAATTGTTGAGGGAGTCAGAAGACATGCAAGACCAAGAATAACATTGATGGGCATCACCCATGGACTGGATTATTAGGGGACAGAGGGCATTAAAGAAAAACAACTGATCCATGCAGCCAACTATTGCAAGGAAACCATGGCATAAAATTGATCCTTGCAACACACTAAAAAAGTTGGTACATAGGAAAGTTTACTACTGGGACACTTTCCCGGGGATTGGCAATACCAATTAATGTACTTTCTCAATGGGAAATTGAAGTCAAGTGTGTTTTACTGTTATTTAAACCATATACAGTGTGTACAGTACAGAGTGAAACTAAATGAGGTTCCTCTAGAACCTACAGGTGCTATACAGGACAACAAACTAATACAAATACACAGAGTTAAGGAATACATAAAGTGTCAAACATATAAGACAGCAACTCTTAGTCTTCACAGAAAGAAGAGACGCTGTTGGGCTTTCTTGTTGAGGGACTAGAGGAGGCTATCTGCTAGGTGAACACCAAGGAATAGAGTGCGTCTGACAATCTTTAGGGGTCACATACATGAACTCTCATATATCTCTTTAGTTCTGTCTAAATAAGGGAACAGACTGGGGACTTTACACCACTGTAGATTTATGGCTGCACCTTCTCTTTCTATTCTGACTCATCGTCATCAGTCACAGTCATGTCATGTCAGTCACGTCTTCAGCAGACTGAGGTAGTTTGAGCTGTGCATTGTTGCATAGTCGTGTGTCAGGACAGTAAACAGCAGTGAACTAGCACACAAGCCCAGAGAAACACAAATGCTCAGCAAAATGGTGCTGGAGATTGACAGCGTCTTTAAACGATTTTTGGCACAAAGTCATGAACCATGGCCCATTATTGCTCACAAATCCCTAGTGGATACACCTTTTACATTGCAATCAGTTTTCATTGCCATTTTAGATAGTGTCCCAATTTTTATGGAGATGGGGTTAATTTGTCACTATTCAAAATATCTCCAACATGGTAGGAAATCAGATATTAAACAAAATATATCTAAAGTATGCTTAGCAGGCAAGTTTTCAAAAGCTAAAGAACTGTATGATACTTGTTTCATATCCCTAATGAAGGCCACATGGATTTGTCTGTGAACGATGCAAAAACAAGTTCTAGCTATTAGCATTGGAAGGCATAAAGACTGGCAAACAACTGCTAACAAGAATGCCAAGAATCCAAACAAATCCTCATGTTAGATAGATTATTTGATAGAGTTTAACTCCAACAGACATTCTGTCAAAACGGGATAACTCTTGGGAGCTGTTCCATGGTCCCCTGCTGAAAAAACGATGAGGATCAGTTTACAGGAGACGTGATAGATCTCCAGAGAGTACACGGGTCACAATCGAGCAATTCACAAGCCTATGCCTGTAAAGGCAAAAGAATGAAGTGCTAAAAATAGATGCCTTTCCCCCCCTCATCATGCATTGGACCATGTCTGACTTTTTCTGGAGAACAGAACTGGTCAAAAAACCTAATTTGCTAAGAATAAAAATAGCCATTTATGATCCAAAAATGAAACAGAAAAGAATCTGAAGATTGTATTGAATCTACAAAAACAGTATACTATAAAAACAGACTACAAAAAATTTGCTGGCTAATAATACATACAAACCTGATTCCAAAAAAAGTTGGGACAAAGTACAAACTTTAAATAAAAGCAAAATGCAATAGTTTACAAATCCCAAAAACTGATGATGTATTCACAACAGAACATAGACAACATCTCAAATGTCAAAAATGAGACATTTGGAAATTTAATGCCAAGTACTGGCTAATTTTAAATTGTGACAGCAACACATCTCAAAAAAGTTGGGATGGGACAATAAAGAGCTAAAAAAGTAGAAGGTACAAAAAAGGAACAGCTGCAGGACCAAATAGTTAGGACCAAATTATTACGTCATTAAAATGACTGGGTATAAAAAGCATCTTGGAGTAACAGCAGCACTCAGAAATAAAGATCTGAAGAGGATCACCAATCCACCAATTCTGCACCAACAAATAGTGGAGCGATATCAGAAAGAAGTTTGACGGTGTTAAATTGCAAAGATTTTCAACATATCATCTACAGTGTATAATATTAAAGATTCAGAGGATCTGGAAGAATCTCTGTGCGTACGGGTCAAGAGCGGAAAATCATACTGGGTGCCCATGATCTTCAAGCCCTTAGACAGCACTGCATGACATACAGGCATGCTTCTATCTTGAAAATAACAATGGGCTCAGAAATATTTCCAGAGAACATTATTTGTGAACACAATTCATTGTGCCATCTGCGGTTGCCAGTTAAAACTCTATAGTTCAACGAAGAAGCCAT